>JAPYZR010005922.1:0-10268 GCA_030522945.1 Trichopria nigra
TGGAGATTTCATGAAAAAAGTAGGTGTCATTTTTTTTTTTCGGATGACCAAATTCAATACTTCGATCCCAACCTTTGGTTACGGGTCGAAGTAAAATATTACAAAATTTACTTTTCGACCAATTCTTTGACTGAATCCTTCGCAAAAGTCAATCGCATACTACAAATTCTATCGGATTATTCGGCAAAGAAGTTTTAAATTATTTTTTCCAAATGAATTCTGAAAATCATGTAGTTTTAACTAACACGAGATTTTTCGAAATCATTTTTTTCTTTTTAATATATTTTCATCCGTGAGCAGTTGAATGTAAACTTAAATAAAAATGCTGCTATTAAGGAATTGAAATGCAATTCGATATCAATAATAACAAAAAAAAATGGTAGATCAGTTGAACCTTTTTAAACACGTATTTTTACAACACGTATTAAAATTTTAAATAAAATACAACAAATAGAATAGTTAAGATTTCGAATAAAAAATGGCCAAAATTATAAACCTTATTATCATATTATACTCAAGAAAAAAAGATATTTCAAAACTTTTATACGATAAAATGTACCAAACAAACAAAAATATAGAAAACGACAAAAGGGAATTTTGATTGCAAATACCGTTTGAACGGTTTTCAATTTCTGTTTGCCATTTCGTGAAAATTCAACCAAATGCAGTTCCAAAACGAATTTTGGCACGGCACACGAAGCAAAACCTATAGTGCGCTCTTTATTTAATTGCGTCAATTGACATTCCCCGCGCAACATCATCTCGAATTGCATTCCACTATACTACCATTACAGTCCGTCAAACATTTCTTCCAGCAATCCATTATCTAATATCAAAGGACTCGTGCTCCTAGGAAACGGTGTATATACTTCAAACGCCCCATAATCGGTATAACGTCCCGTCCAAGAGTTCCACGAGACCCTACCGTCCAGTACGGTGGCGGCGGCGGCGGCGGCGGCGTATTTGATTATTCCTAGCATTAGGACTCGAAATCGAGGGTAACTCTCTCGCCTCGCTGGCTACGGACAAAGCGCATCAATCTGCATAGCAGAGCGGAACGAATACATACATGTATGTACGGGCGCGCGAGACGATAGATTGAAACGAGGCTCGGCCGAGTGTCCGCGGGCTCATTCGAGTCCGGAGTCCGTCGGACGCTCGTCGAACTAGGTTCAGTGTACCCTCGCCCCACGGTCTGTCCTTCGATTCTCATTCAAGGTCTGCGTCGAGGGTGCACCGATAGCGGCAGGTTGGGGTTGCCATGACGACCGCCGCTAAACTACCCTTGCAACACCCACGGAAACTGCGCCGACTTCGCGACTACCCCACTGCCTCATCCCCGTATACCATGCCGCCCCCGACGACAACAGCGGTTCTCCCCGTGACATGCATATACGTTATTCGCGATCTTCGTTGCGGTCCAAGTGATTTCGTCGTGAGTCCCGACAACCTAGATTTCGTCGTTCTCTGAGGCTCCACCCACCCACACACACGCACACATACATATATGTATCGTCATCGACTGAAGGGCTGAGCGAGACAGCCGCGAAATTGCACGACGCGAATCTCCGGAAATCCCGACGATCCCTCCGATAATGGCGAGTATTTACGAAACGAGCAGGAAAGATTAAGACGCGTTCGCCCGTTCCGGTGTAGTAGGCGCAATCGCACTTATTACATCACGGCGCTTACAATTTAGAGGCGGCCCGAAAGTCTGTAATAGCAACTGTCGCCCGTAAATATTTCATTGACAGTTGTACTTTATAGGAAACTCTGTGATTAATACCCCCCCCCCCCCTCCCCCTGAATTTTCATTAGAGTGTTGATTTTTTGTTTCGAGGCGTTTATTGGAGGGGAACACCCTTGGCGAAAATTTCCATGTGACAAGTTCTCCCGACGAAGTTTTCAGTTTAACGTGGACATTAGAGCTCTCAGTACCTACAGTCACGGGGCGTATATTTATATATATCAGAAATCGATGAGCAGGACCCTCTACTTTCGACATGCTCGAATGATTTGTTGATTAATTGTAACTAAAACGTTCCTGCTAATTTATTGATCATTCAGAAAGAAGGGAATGTCCCCTTCTTCTTACACCAACGTGGTAGTTCTGGAACTCTTCACCTATCGTTTATACACATATACTGTCAAAAATGAAATATGGAAAGGGTCTTATCTGTCGGAAAAAGAGTAGAAACAAGTGTAGAAATGTTGGTAAAATATAGTCGTTATCATTGACAATGATTTTGCATTATTGTACTCGTTAACACCGAGACAAGCAGAGTGTCATAAATTTTGTACGACAAAATTTTGTATGTCAACGTTTATGACATTTCGGCAGTAGGAACCATTGACTATAAGCAATTATTTTTCTACGATATTATGTTATATTGTATACTGAAAAAAAAATTGTTATTTTCAAGTAAATGTTTACTTGAATAGTAGCAAATAAATATTTACTTGAATTAAGTAAGATTTACTAAAAAGAAGGAAACATTTTCTTAATTCAACTAAATATTTACTTGAAAATAACAAATTTTTGTTCAGTGTACATTACATAATATAGTATTCACATGAACTTATACATATACAAGTACCCAAAAAATAACGATTTATCGACCACTTCCACACACGTTATCAAACGAACCATATTGCTGTTTTCGTACCGCCAGAGAAAATTAGACCAAAATCTGTCAAAAAATACATCTTTAACAAAAAAAATGATAAGATTTCACTGCGCCGTTGCCAACACCACGCCACTGTGAACAATTCACATCATCTCTCGAGTTAGTTGTTATTTCTGCCTCTAACTACGTGTTGCGTTTAGAGCTTGTCGTTAATTTCGCGAAATGAGAAATAATCAACGGAACTCGTTAGCGTTGCCTTTCGCACGCTCGTGTAACTCTATATAGCGGGTGAACTTGTTAGATTTTTTGTTGCACACAATCCGAGCGGAAAGTCGATGCTTTGATCCTTTACCTTTTCATTATTTCATATAAATAATAGATCTTTTTTATGTTTTATCGGTCCCTGTACGCACTTCCAATTTCATGCATATAATTACGTGCCCTTGTAGAACATCCTATACACAATGCATCGGCGAGTTATTATGATGGCTTTTCTTTTCATACGGTCGTGTCATTCCATCATCTTTTGATACGGGGTTATATATACCAAATTGCACGATTGCAGTTTAGAAAAACATCACGATTTATGTATTCTTATTTTCATTATTCATGCATGAATCTGTATGACAAGTAAAAATGAAGTTAATCCAAGTGAGACAATATTTGCGTGTATATATTTGAAAAATAAAAACAATTGGTAGCCCATCGTAGATCACAAAATTCTGCCCATGAAGAAAGGAGTCGGTCGAATTATACGAGTAGTCGTTCACTTCTCTTTTATCATTTTAATTTCCTACGACAATAAATGCTCTATAGAGTATGTTCTTATATGAACATGTAGTATCTACATTTCATGAATTTTCCAAATACATTTAACGTTTTTCAAGAAAAAAAAAAAATGTTTCAGTTATTTGTTATTTGTTAGTCGCACTTTAGTCACTTCAGCATTGATATTGAAGTGAAACTTACATTAATAGAATTTAAACAAAGATTGTCGTTCTTCAATTCACTAAATTCCAACATGGTTAGAACATGCATATATATGCTAAAAGTTATAATTAAGTACGTACATAACATGTACTTGAGAACTTCGTTCAAAACTCGTTTATCCTTGGACATCAATAAGATTCTTCTTCATACACACATTTTTGTCTCTTTTCTGTTACCAACCCCTTACGTTTTTTACTCGACTCCCCTCTCTCTCTCTCCCTCTTTAATCTTCGTCCTTTTGTTTCCCTTTCGATCTCCCTTCCTCCTGCGTTCGCCATCAGAATTTCAATGCGAAACTATCGAGGTCCTGCGTTTCCTTCCAAGGGATCGTCGTCCCGGTCACCGACATCTCGCGCTCAGAAACCAGCGACCAAGCACTGGGTTATCTGCGGACCTTCACCGCTGGACTCGAGGTCGGCAACCTTGACTGCGTTAGAAAGCATCTGCAAACTCCACGACCAGCAGAAACGCCAACAACAGAACTCACGAAGAGCATCCGGCAAGGGTTCAGTCTCGACTTTTACTTTTCATACCTCATTTGAGAGCTGTTGCTATTGGAGGCTCTAAGCAAAATTACTCGGCAAATTTTCACAATGTATTCTCGTCCTAAATGAAATAATTTTGACATTGACTATTTCTTTAGATATGAAAAAATGCAGGATTTCGACGTTCTGATATTCTGATCGAAGATACATTTTTTTATTCCTATGCCACAATTTTCTTTCAATTTCAAATATTTCTATTTCATCCATGAAATATGAGGTTACAATGTGATTCATTAATGGCTGAAAACACTATCCGTACCACTAATATTTCTTCATAAAAGTTAGAAAATTCTAGGAATCTGGTTTGAATGAAAAGGTAAAATTTTCACCATTTTCGCAATTTGACGAGCACTTTTCCATAAACAAACCGTCAACATAAATCTGCCAGTAGGCTACGCGCAGGCCCTTGCCCTCGAACTTGACGGGTCTTCGACCTTAGTCCTGCGAATTCTCGCGATCCCTTCTCCGTCGGCGATGCTTTTTACATCCACCTGCTCGACCAACTATGCTATTAAATGAACCAGATGCCATCCTGTCTTCGCGCAGCCCGTTTATAAATTCAACGCGATTCCCTTAAGTCGCTGTGGGCTCTCTGTATCTCGCGGTTTCTATCGCTCGTAGAAGAACTAGTGCACGATGTAAATCCCGTAAAAAGTTAAGACGGTAGAGACGAGGAAGTACACTATATTCAGAGAATGTTTAAAAAATGCGGCTTGCGAAGGCAACTCCGCGACATTTGTAGAATGAGGAATTTGTAACTTTGCCATTAGATTTGCAGCAGCTGTATAGTTATATGTATAGTTCGACCGTGAATATACATTTCAATGCTTCCCCATTACATATACGTATATATAACAAGGTTTTATTTTGCTGTTTGCAGAACAACGAATATTTATTATTGCAGAAAATTTGAAAATGCATTTCATATACATTTTTAAAAACATTTTCATTCAAAACAATCATATTCTAATAAACGAATAAGTATTGACATAGCAAAAATGAAATTGAAAGCAATAGGAAAGCATTCAAAAGTATTCATTTGTTTTCGACCGTGAATACATTTCAATGTCTTCCCTCTTGTCATCTCTCTTTGAGTCCAAATAAAGGTCTAATGAATATTCATTTTCCAAGTTTGTTTTATGGATTTTTTAAACGTTTTTCTCTGCAATAAAGTAGCACAGACTTTTCAAACATCGTTTATATCCCAATATTTTTGATAGTATTCGTAAAAACTGTTATATGCCAAGAATAATAAGACCATTAATTGTTGCGGATTAATTGAATAATTCCTAAATTAAAACATTAATAGATTAATTTTAAATTATTTTCAGACATTAGCATCGATATGTCATTTTTAAATATTTTTCTTTTATCATTATTTTTTAAATATTTTCATTCTTCGACATTTCAGTTATTGGCATATTGAATATTAATTTCTATTTTGATTTTAGCATTTTTCATTAACACCTAACTCCAAGTAATTTAATTATGTTCATTAGTCCCTCTATTCTTTTTGTCGAGCCGCTATATATTACGAAGAGTGAAATTCCATTTCAACGACAGGGAAACGAGTATTTTTATTTTTATTTTTATAAAACATATTTTATATATTTCTTAACTCACCGTAGTAAAAATCGAGATATTCGATCGTTACAAGTAAATAACATTTTTGTGTTCTTGAATGAAAAGTGATGTTTTATTATTATTTAATTCTGTCATGAATTTGGATTTCATTGTTTCTTGAAATAACAAGGATTGGAATGTTGGTCTCTATAATAAAATATTAAAATTAACCATTTTTGTTCTGTATAAATTTTATTAAGCATTTATTATTGCATTTATTATTAAGCATTTTGAAATATCGGATCTCCGCAACTAAATACCTAGTGTAATTTAATATGTTTATCTTCATAACATGATAAGACTAGTAATGAATGAATGAAGATTGAACAAAAAGATTAATATTCACAATTTTCGATAATTGGACATTTTCGTTTTCAAAACTAGAATTTTAAGGTCTTGAATGAAATCATGAAAAAATCAGTCGATAATAATGTTGAGCACTAGCTGTTATATTTTTAATTTTTTAATTTGAAATAATACCAAATGTATGCATTCATCCATCTGAAAATGCCATTAGACGTTTTTGATAAAAATAATCAATTTCAACTTTACAAGGCAAGACTATACTTGCATTGTTAAAAAAAAATCATTTGTTCCAAAAGAAATAACGCTATGTCAGATAAAAATAAAAGTCATACAATTGCTTTTACTCATGACACGGAATTGCATCCATACATATTCTCTCATTCTCGCTGTTCCGGTTAGGTTCAAACACACAAAAGAAAAGATTTTATTTGAACATTTACTTGCGGTTTTTGAACTTCTACCACGTAACGAAGAGAGAAAGGAAGTAAACATATAATTCATTTTAATAAATGCGACCGTGAACCATTTATTTCTTTCTTTCAACGGTCTTTCAAATATATTTCACTGAAATTTTAATATAAGATTCATTTTCATTTGGACCCACTACCTTCCAAGTGTGAGACGTCTTTTTCAAGTTGATTATGTCTTTACAAAAATATAAAATTTAATATTCTGAATTATTTGCTGTATCTTAAGATTAAGATATCGTACAATTTTTGTTGCTGTCTCTCTTATTAGATTGATATCAATTTCATTTATTTTCGTAAGTTTTTTACACTTTGAAATGTTCTGACTAAAGGTAGCCTAGAATCGTAAGAATGGAATATCTTGTCTAAGAATGCGCATTCTTTTTTACGCTAATATTTTTTGTTTTTGTTTTTTGCTTCCTTTGATATCCTAATAAAAACAAAGAATAATATTGAACAACATAAGTATATCTTATTACGGAAAAATAGATATATGACGATATTTTATTTGTGCCTTTTTTTAAAATTATTATACAATTTTAGTCTGGTTTGGTCTAGTCTTGAAAACAATTAAATTTTGTTCATTGCATATGGAGCAAGAATTTCCGATTATAGAGAAATGTAATTATATAACGTATCGTTCTATCAGTTAGACTACCCTCGACTTTTCTAAATACTTTAATCGCGTTTTTTCAAAATACTCATTGTTTTTTGTTTTTTTTTTGTTATCAAGCTTGAAAGAATGTCCTGAGTTCCTGCCTCTGTCACCTTAACATTGCCAATAAAAATATATTTCAGTATTTGACTACAAACTTTGAAGACATTTTATACCATAACTTGACCATTAATATGCATTTTTAATCATTGATATCCATTTTTTTCGGTGTCATGACAAAAAGTAAAATCATATACATATATCTTATTTAATAAGCTGCCGAAATTATTGGATATAAGAGTTATATTATTTAAGTTATATATATTTTATCATTTATTTTATAATATATAAGAGTTGCTCCAATAATTCTCAAAATAACACTTTTTCTGACCAGGTCACGAAAAAAAATCATAAATGGCTTACGCGAATAAATGACAGGATACAAGAAAGGGAAGAGTACTAAAGAGAGAGAGAGAGAGAGAGAGAGAGTGAAAGGAGCGTTGAAAGGGACTGTTCGACTCGAGAGAACAGGACGAACGATACTATAAAGAACGGGACGATAAAAACA
Organism: Trichopria nigra; assembly: GCA_030522945.1. Lineage (NCBI taxonomy): Eukaryota > Metazoa > Arthropoda > Insecta > Hymenoptera > Diapriidae > Trichopria > Trichopria nigra. The sequence continues at coordinate 7,782 of JAPYZR010005922.1, forward strand.
GTAAAAGTGCAATGAAGTAAGAGAGAAAGAGAAAGAAAGAGAAAGAGAAGCACAGACTAGAAAGAAAGGAAGAAGGAGAAACCATCGCAAAAGTGCAATGCTCGAACGAGGTTCACTGTCCACTCGCCGCCCGATGCCACTGACCCATTAATACATATAAAGAGCGTCGCATTTGCAACGTATTGTATAGTAGGCGCGCTATTTGAATTGCTAAGCCCTTATGCAAGTATAATGCTGCATTCGATAATGGTGCGTTGGCAAATAGGGAGCGCCGTAAGACATCCCCTCCTCAATACACGCGTCGCGGCGAATTTTTTTTCTCTCTCCGAAAACAAGATTTGTTTATATCAAACAAAATAGTCGAACACAGTGTCGAGCCAAAGGGCCGTTTACTGAAGGGTGCAAACTGCTCGTCAGCCGGCGGATAAGACACAATTTCTTTGAGTTTGCACAGATTTCGGCGGTGATTTGCCTGTGCACGTTCACTAGAACGGTGAAGATTGTCCCTTTTGGTATTTTATCTAAAGACATATTTCTAACGACGATTTTTCGAATGAATATTTGAAAAAGTGATAATTTCTCTTGATAATGAATCTCCTCATCTTGTAATAAACTGTTTTTTGTAATATTTTTTAGATGTTATGACTACTAAAGTTCACTTGATTTTCTTGATACGATATATGGGGCATCAATCCAGGATAGTCCATCGTGACTTATCCGATTAGAATCCAATTGCTCTAATTTATATATCAGGTGATCGTCTGAGAAGGAAGTACAACACAAGTCACAACTCGTGTTACACTGCATCACGATCGCCTATCCGTTTCCATTAACAAAGTAGTATATTCCAAACTATTTGGGAACTTTGTTTCTTTGCAATGGATTTAAAAATACAGAATAACATTTGCAAAAAAAGAAAACAAAACAAAAAAATGGACAGAATCATTGTTCAGCAGTGTGCATCAACAACCTTCCACGATCACCTACTATATATAAATAACAAACGAAATACATCCGTGTACGTCGGCAAATCATAAACTGGCCTGCGATAATCATCTCGCTGCGAGCCCCCAGTACAAAATGTACAAAAAACATCGCGCCGCGGGAGAAGAGAAAAGACATTATATAATTTTGTAATTACATAAAAGCGCAAGAAAGAGGCGGAGGCAAGGAAAAATCGAAAAAAGCGACAATGGCACGAATCGCGTGCGACTCCACCGGGAAAATATCTGCATCCTTAGTGTCGGTCGCGATACCGGCGCAAAGTATAGCGAGCTCTAATGTAGGAATTGTTCTCGCCCCCGCGCTCGCATGAGCGATTACGATCTTGTTGTCCTCGGTCAGGGAAATCGACGTCGGTCATGAGGTCGCTGGCCTTTAGATCCGTCGGTCTGCGCGACGCCTCGACCACGAACATGACGCCGACGCGAAACGAAAATGGAGTAAGAAATTATCGTTTGTTTATTGAATAACCGAGGATAGAGATAGGGAGAAAGGAGGGGGGAGGGAAGAAAAAGAGAGTATAAGAGAGAAAGAGGCTATACAGCTGGGACAAGGCCGGAGGGCATCGTCCTCCGCGTTGAGGTCTTTGTCCGAACGGGTGCGACCATTTACAGTGCGTGCAACAGAAATGGCATCGAACTATACGTTATAGTCTGTTGTTGCTAATATGGGCCAGAGGGTACTTGGAGTTTCCTGTTTGCTCTTTGGACAGGCACTCGCGCGATAATTTACCCATCCACTTTTATATCGGAAATATGTAATTCGAATTCTATGCTGATCGAACGGTGGATCGGACATCGAAACTTCCTGCAATGCGATAAAACGCCTTTATGGCTATATGAAGGAGGGAATAGCTTCACAGATTTGCAAAATAAGCGTTAACGAAATATTCACATAGTAAACGATTCCTAACAAACAAAATAATGTTAGCCATTAAAATGTTGATAATACGAAGGCACTGATGACTTGGATAGTACTCGGCTAGTATATGTTGTATACTATCTGCGGATGTTAGATATATTTTCCTTTAAGATAATAGCCATGAACATATTACGTCGTTGAACCATTAACGCCAAATCTGCGCATTTGCTCATGCCCACTTTCAACGCTGTATAGAAGAATCAAATCGGTCAGAAATGATCAAGCAAACCATGTTTCCTGATAGATTTTTTTATGAACTTTCAGAATCTGGGGTGAAAATTTTTGAAAAATAAAGCCTTTTTGAGCATCATTTTTGCAATTTTAGGATAAAAAACGTGAAATTTTTTAGATTTTTTTTTTGAAAATCCAAAAATTTCACAGAGTATCCGTTGAGCTAGAGGTCTAAAACCTCCAGAAATCGTGCACAAACTATGTTTTCTTGAAAACCTATAGGGTAGTTACAGTAAGTTTCAGTAAGGTTTCGGAAACCGTAAATGTCCTACCTCAGAAACGTTTCAAATGTACCATTTAATTCTAAAATCCCCCTTTTTATTCTTTCAAATG
>JAPYZR010005923.1:0-10267 GCA_030522945.1 Trichopria nigra
CGGTATTATGACGATTCGGTTTATTCGTATTCGGGATTATATACGTTCGGTTTATCAACATTCGGAATTATGAACATTCGGTTTTATCACATTCGGAGTATAGCGAACATTCGCTCATATACCCTTTTGGTAGTTTGCACATTTCGGAAATGTATCATTCGGAATTTTGATATTCGGGATTTTGCTGCATTCGGGATTTTGGACCCCATCACCTAAAAATATATTACATTTACCGCAAATGAGAAACATCGATTTCAGATGATTAAATGTATACAATCGGGGTTTGAATTTTAATTATTGTCGGAAGAACCGATACAAGAACGTCCAAAATATATGGTACAAATAAGCGATCGAAAAATTCGCCTCTTCCTAGACTGATGACCATCTGCTAGACGTATCCTTATGGATATTTGTATGAAAATCCATCGCAAAGTTCGCACCAGTGTTAAAACGGGCTGGTTGTGAGACGAGCTTCATTGTCGAGTCACGCTACTGCTATCGTGGCCTATCTCTATCTTGTCTGGCACCCTTCTGCAGCAGGCCTCGCAATCTCTGCTCCTCTGGTGACGTAGCTGCAACCCTTACAGCTTAACGCACGTTTGTCACGCGCGCCCAAGTAACACGCCGGTTTCCTCGTGCATCCCCCATTTTTTTTTGCACTCGAGGACGCGTTTTGTAATGGGATGTGCTAAAAAAATCCTGAAAATTGCCGCTATTGTCCTGTGTCGTATCTATCCTAACAATAGAAAACGCTGTCGAGAGCGCCTTCAGCGACCACTACTAATTTTTGAATTTTCGAAAATTGACAAAGGGGGGGGGGGGGGTTGCCTTTTACAGGGGATTGTTACCGAAACCTTTGGTTGTTGTTATTTGTGATTTTGGATTGAATATTATCAATATGACATTATTAATAATGATATCAATAAAGTTAAAAACAAAAATTAGAACCGTTTTAAAACGTTTAAAAAACTGTACCCAAAGATGACATTAAAGTTTGAGTTTTAGAGTTTTAAGTATTTGTTAATTATTTTTCTTAATAAATTAAGAAAAGTATAGTTTTCTGTTTTTTTGTTAATTTAGCGTATTATTGTCTTGAAAAATCAGGAGTATCTCAACTTCTAATTGATCATTTTTAAAATACCGATGACTGCCTAATTCAGTATACTTTTCAAAGTATATTTTTAGTATCCATTCATTATTTTTTGGTACAAGAAAGTAGTATAAACTAGGTACAAGAAAGATACAATTTTTTTGTTGAAATTTAGCATATTAATTTATTGAAAATCCTGGACTTCTCGACTTGCCTGGTAGAAATGGAAAGTGCCATGCCACTCCCGTGCTAGCAGCTGGACAGCGCCATTCTAAAATCGGCACGCTTTGTACGCACACGAAGAAAACGTGTACCAGAGTTGTAATTGCATCATTTAAAAAAAAAAAACGATATTTGTTAGATTTGATAGTTTTTTTCCGAGAATTTTGAAGCATCGGCCAAATTGTTCTTTACAATAAATTAAAGAAGATATACGTGCGTTTAACATTTTTCGTGATTTTTTTACCACCATTTTCTCTTTCCGCCATTTTAGTATCGATATATCCCAAAAACTGATCTAAGTTGAAACAAAATACAACTATGGTAAACGTGCGATTTTCTGATATTGATATTTTTTCATTTTTCGGCTCGTTATGGACATTTGATGAAATGACGTATAGAAATTACAATAATCAATAAACTGTTTGTTTACGTTATCAAATTCAATGCGTCGAATTAACCTTCAGTTTAGGTCGAAATAATAAATAATAATATTGTACTTTCTTATATTAATAAAACCATTAAATCTAATGCGTATAAATATGTTTGCCACGACAACAGCGATATGCAACATTCGATCCGTACACAAATGCATTATCTTTATAGATAACTTTAGAAGTAGATAACTTTAGTAGTATATATTTCCATGCACCCATTCCTAATCGCATTGAATTTCTTTATGGGGTCGATAAATTACTGTTTTCAAGTGTAATCGAATACTTCTTGTGTGGCTCGGGCTTGAGCATTTAAATCCGTGCAAATTATACAATCATGACGGAAAATAAATAAGTAAAGCTGATAACGTGTTTAAAAAAGGTCTTGTTAATTTCATCAAACTTTAAACGTTTTTGCCGTATTTCATTTTTTTGCAGGATAAATATGAAGTATTACCCTCCATATGTTGGTCTATAAACTGAAAAAAAATTTGTTATTTTCAAGTAAATATTTACTCGAATAGTAGCAAGTAAATATTTATTTGAATTAAGCAAAGATTTTCTTGAATTAAATATATTTACTTGGATATAGAACATTTTTGTTTCGAAAGAATGTCATAAGCGGGAGTAGAAGTTAATTTTTATATCCTGTTAAATTTTTTCTTCATTATTATAAATTTAACGTCGTGTAAATGAGGTTAGAATTCGACACCTTTCGAAGCAGTATCACGAGCGGGAGTAGAAGTGCACTTTTATGCCAAGTTTTCAATTTAATTCTGACTAATTCTTTATTAATACATCCTAATAGGTTTTTCCTCGCTTTCATAAAATGTTATATTTTCAATTTCATATAGTCAACTTTTGTCAACTTCAGTCTATAACTTTTCGTCAACTTTGTAAACTCTAATATTTTTCTATTATTTTTACTAAATACTTTTAATGTATATTACTTTTTAAAATGTTGATTAGAAAAGGTATTACTTTCGTAAAATTTTCATCAACACTTTACAACATCTGTCTCGTGATTTGTCAAAATTGTCAATTTTATTGTTTGCTGCACTTTTTCCATTGAAATTTATTTATTTCAGGTTATGTACTATATACCTACCGATTTTCAATAGTTTTTACTAATTGATGAAAACTTTCAACGATATAATGACTAATTATTCAATCGATTTTTATAATGTTACGGTATTTTCTAGCACTCGGATGAAAAGTATCCCTTTTTTCTCCCACCATACATCAGAGAAAAGAAACAGGCGGAAAATAATATTTCCCTTCGTTAGGCGTTACAAAGAGTGCGATTGCCCAACGTTAAAAATGAGAGATTCTTTGTCTAATCGCGAATTGTCAACTTCTCGCCCTTGGAAATTAATGGGCTATTTTTCTCGTTTAGTACAATGTATCATTTATCTGTTATTGCGATAGGACGCACCGCAATTTTCCCAGGTGATAAAATACCTTTCTGGAATTTGTTACCTAGTGGCGCAATCGTTTCTTTACCTACAGAAAAAAAAACGTATTTTTTACTCCAGGTAAGGAATACATATTATTTTGTTCCTGTTCGTGATCACGCACTATGTTTTAAATGCAGGTATATATACTATATTTTCTTTTGGCACGGATGTCAATTTTCCTCTTCGTGATACGATACATTGCACATTTTCCCCCCTCGTTGCGTAATGCACCCTTTTTCACTCCTGCGGCCTGAAATAAATTCATTTTCAATTTCTGTCGCGATCGGCGTTGATAATCACGATCGATTCGCAGCTTTAAGCCGAGATGACGTCACGTTCACTCTCGCCTCGCAGCAGATGAAACGGAAAGGGAAGATTCGGCGACGCCAGCATCTTTCATTTCTGATGACGATGTAGGTTCGCGGTGGTTGATGACGCGGCACGTCGCGGTTATACACCGTGGACCACGTACATACATATAGCTTCACCTATATATATACACATGCAGACGCGAAGCCCCGTGTATAAGCCGCGTAGGAGGCACGCAAGCGTCGCATTCGCGAAACGAACGAAACCGAAGGAAGGGCGCGAGAAAGTGCAAGAACTCGCTGACCAGGTCACAGGGTCGACGAATCCGGCTCATTCACCGACGAGATTGATCGCTTATTTTTAGTCGCCTTATCAGCAGTCCCGATAATCGGGCCGATGAGCTCGCCGCCGCCGTCGCCGGTTGCCGCGTGTCGCACCCGATTGCTGAATCGCTGAAGCTGCGGAAAGCAACCCTGACCCCGACAATTCTTAGTAGGTTCGTTTTATCGACACGTGGTCACCACGGTTGACTCGTCCCGGTGCACGAATGTGATTCAACAAGTCCACGTCGTGCAGGTCCGCGCGCGCGTGTGCGTGCGAGTGAGTAGTGTTGTTAATGTTGGTATAAGAACAATAGGGGTGTTGAAGATCATATATATATAATGTCAAGTTGAAAGTGAAGGTGCATACGGTACATAACGACAGACGAAAGTCCTTCATTTCCTGCTGGTAAATTGGGCGGAAAATTGTTCTGGACCAGTTTCTTACGTCTATACATATGTAGGAGCTTCGGTTTGATCGGACGACGGTCTGCCAGTTTGGAAAAGAAGGCTTTTCGTGCCGGTGTGATCAAATTGACTAAAGTATATTAGTCGACTATATACAGGGTGTCCCAGAACTGGAGGATAAAATTTCAGGAGGCGATTCTTCGTGAAATTTGAAATCAAAAAGTCCATTACCAAAATTCGATCCGACACAGGCAAGCAATTGAAGTTTAGAACAAAAATTACTGTTTTTGCAATAACTCGGCTCATTTTCAACCTATATTAACGTGTGAGGGCGCATTTTAAAGATTTTTTCAAGCCCAACAATTTTCCTTTAAGAGGATATTATCTGAAATGAATATTTCGCTAGTTATGGCCTCATAAAGGGAAAAAATTTTCTTTTTTTGCGGTTTTTCGCATCTAACTCATTCCGGTAAATAGCTAGCGAAATATCACATAAAAAAAGTTGTACAGCTTGAAAAGACGAAGAATTTGCACCCTCATACGTTTCATTTCGATCAAAATTGAGTGCGTAGGGAGACGTTAAATCTCAGAAAATTAGTGAAAAACGCTCCATCAATGTCAAATCCGTTTTTCGTCAATTTTTTAAGATTTAACGTCTCCCCACGGACTCAATTTTGATCGAAACGAAACGTATGAGGGTGCAAATTCTTCGTCTTTTCAAGCTCTACAACTTTTTTGGTGCATTATTTCGTTAGCTATTTACCGGAATGAGTTAGACGTGAAAAACCGCAAAAACAGGCAATTTTTTCCCTTTATGAGGCCATAAGTAGCGAAATATTCGTCTTAGACAATATGCTCTTAAAGGGGAATTGCTGGGCCTGAAAAAATCTTTAAAATGCGCCCTCACTCGTTAATATAGGTTGAAAATGAGCCGAGTTATTGCAAAAACAGTAACTTTTTTTTCTAAACTGCAATTTCTCGCTATTCAAATTCTATGCGTCGCATCGAATTTTAGTAAACGACTTTTTGTTTTCAAATTTCACTTAGAATCGCCTCCTGAAATTTTATCCTCCAGTTCTGGGACACCCTATATAGTAACGAGAAATATTAATATATTTACATACCTAGAGTGGTTCTTAGGAAAAAAATGCTCCTTACTGCTCCCCTCTCTCCCGACCCCCACAAATCGACTTCATATCACTCCAAAGTAACTCTAGAATTATTTCGGATTTTTATCTTGGTTTTGTACCGTCACTCCAGAATCTCGATATTTAATAGTGCCTTGAAATGGGATAATGCATTTATCGACAGGCGCAAAATTACATTTAAAAAAATGTTTAAATTACATTACTAAAAATGTAATTTTGCGCTCCGTTTTCGTGGTACACACGTATAAAGGGGAAAAGTGAAAGAGACATTTTAATTTTAACATTTTAAACGCATTAATATATGTTAGTAAGCGTTTGCACCAAGTATTTCATTGCGACAAAAAGTAACGTTCGCATCGCGGGCGCAAAAGTGGGATTTTGCGTCCTAGATACGAAAAATTGTTTGTTTTTTTTTTATTTTTGTCTATCAGCTGTAACTATAGTAGCACAATGCCGGTCCGATCCGAACAAGAATTTTCCATTCGAGTTATTCGACTATGAATATCCATCATTAATCGTTCTGAAAATTGAAAATACAAAAAATAAAAATCGCATTTGTCTTCTTAAGTTTCTATATAGTCACCTGATTGAAGCTGTCGAAGAAGTACCGAAGAAATTTTAGAACACTACTGATGAATTACTAAAGAACTGTTGAAGAGTCATTTGGAAGTACAATCGAAGAATCATTAGAGTAGTATTGTATAGTGAAAAGTTGTTAAAAATAATTGATGAAAATTATGAAGAAGTATACTATACCGAACCGTAGGAAGTACATTTACAGACCTATCAGGGAGGTTTGACGAAATTTAATGTCATGACGAAACAAGTAAAGTTTATTTAGAAAGCGAAGTTCATTTAGAAAGCGAAGTTTATTTAGATAGTGAAGGATAATTTAGATAGTGAAGGATTATTTAAAAATAGTGAAGAATGTAAGTCTTGTTTAGAGACAATCAAGAAAGTACAGTAGAACTATCGGAAAACTATCGAGGAGTCATTTGAAAACCAATCAAAAAAGGATTGAAATAATTCATGTGAACTGTTGATGAAATATTATAAGACCATTAATAAAGTATCGAACAATTGTTGAAATACTGTTGAAGAAACTGGCAAAAAATAGCTTCGCAACTATTGAAAAAATACTGAAGAATCACGTAAAAATTGTTGAAAAGTCATTATAAAATGAAGCTAAGATTAGATCAAGGTGTTGAAGACTTTTGAAGGAACTGTTGAAGAACTGTTGAAAAATAATTTTAGTATAATTCGAGAACAAAAAAGATTACAATCATTGAAAAGCTAACGACGAACTATTGGAAGTTGAAAATATTATGGAGGATGATGATAGGTCTATGGCATTGAACAAAGATTTCTAAACTGTCGAAGAACTATTAAAGCTATACTAAAAATGATTGAAGAATTATTTATGAAATGAAATATTATTTTTGAAATAAAATTTTCACGAAGTACTAAAAACGACAGAAGAACTACTGAAAAAATGGTAGAAAAGTTATCTAAAAGTATTTAAAGAATAATGAAGATGTGTCCGAGATAGTGAAGAAATGTTTTGAAACTGTTTAAAGAACTATTAAAGAAGTATTGATAAATCACTAAGATCGATTATAGAACTATTCACAAAATATTAAACTGTTAACGATTGATGGACTACTGAAGAAATGTCTAAAAATAATTTTAAAGTAATTAAAGAACGTGAAGAATTTCATCAAAACTTTGAAGAAATATTTTGTTGAAACTGTTGAAGAATTATTTGATGAATTTCCAAAAATCAATTTCCAAATCGAATTTCATCTTTCATAAATTATTAAAGGACTATTAAAAAAGGAAAAAAAAATTTCTAAAGCACTTGAAGTACGGGGGAAGATTTATTCAAGACATTGAAGAAATATTTCTAAACTTTCGAAAAACTTTTTAATAAACATTAAAAAATATATTGACATTCTACTAATGAGCTATAAAACGGATGAAAATCCACTGAAGATATTTAAAAAACAACCGAAGAAGTGGTGCATTCCCCCCCCCCCCCCCCCAACTAAAGAAATTGTACAGACACGTGTGTGTATGGCTAATGAATGAAATCTTCTGAAGATATAACCAAACAACTTTTGAAGTATTGTTCAATGTTGAATAACATTTGATGAATTAATTGAAATCTAACAAACAACTTTTATCAACCAGGATATATAATAATTTTGAAAATCACTGAATTTCCATATTACCTGTGAGATGAAGATTAATTATTAAGCAAGTGAAGAAATATTAAAGACATTATATATATATATATACACACGTATAATCAAAAGTTGTTCAACGTCTTTTTTCCTTCTTTCCATTACTTTACCCTTTTTTATCTGTAAAAGAGAACAAAGAAGTGGAGTAGAATGAAACGAGATTGGAAACAATGATGATGTAGACGCCGAAGACAACAAATATGACAATGAAGATAATTAAGACCATGACGATGATAAAGACCTCGACAAAAATGATGAAAAATGAAATCCAAAAACAACAATGACGATGACGACGACGTCCAAGACAGACATGACAATGAAGACAATTTACTATAGTTCAATTCTAAAAAAATTTGCTACAACTAATTGATTAATCATTGCCTTTTAATCGATCTTAAAAAATGTTATAATTTTACGAATGGAAAAAATCAAAAAAATTTCTCATGTCCCAGAAAACAAAACAAGTAACAAATAAATCATGGTTACTTCTTACATAAATGTTACATTAATGTTACATAATTGTTACATTGTAATTGACTTGGCTGTATCCATATACTTTTCACAATCGCTGAACTGCGAGTAATATTTCGTTTGCTCCCTCAATAAGAAAAGTCGCAGCTACATTTATTAATATTCAAGAGGCTTTAGCGAGGCGTAATTTCAGTCACGATCCCAGACACTGCCCCCATTGGCCAAGGAATGACGACTCCCCCCCCCCCCTCCCAGGCGGCGTTCGCGTCCGTGCAATTACACGAATTTTCTCGCGCGAGTGATAAGCCCGATAAGAAATCGCCTCACGATCGCCGCAATCGCATCAAGCGATTACCGGAATTCGTCCCCTTTCTCCGAGAAGCCCGTAATACGTTCGGGATACGACTCAAGCATATATAGTATAGGGAAACGTCGCTTTCGCATTGGCGTAATCAGTGGGAATCCCCGAGTTTGGTCCCAAACTCTTCCCGACTATTTCGACGTCGCCGATAGGCGCACTTTATGCGATCCTAGCGTTGTAAACCGCGCCGATCTTCACGATCCCTTGGTGGACTTTGGATCTAAAAATCGTCGCATATATGAAGGCAAGACACGAACGATCGATTCGGTCAGCCCGCCCCGGGAAACGCGGATGGACATCAGGAAAGTGGGACGGGTCTGATCTGATTAGGGTGGCATCGATTCCCTTGACGAGTGAATCGAGCGACTGACTGGGTCAGGGTGGCCATCAAGCTTCAGGGTTGCATTACGAATAACCAAGCGATTCGGTCCATAGTCGATCTGATAAAGTGATGTTGATGGAATGTCGTTACTCCCTTGGCTACTTTTTTGTAAATTGCTACATGATTTCTACGTGCGATATGATTATAAATCGCGGGATGCAGTTATTGTGAAAATAGACGATCACAGTAAGTAGACCTTGCAAATAGTCCACGTGAACTAAGATTCTGTATGATCATTATTACCGACTTGAGAAAAGGTCGATCAGGAGTGATTGATCATTCATTTGGAACCACGAGATGGACTACACTGGGGTATTGAATATGAACATCATTATTGTTTATGACTTGTTTATGGAACGTACCAAAGTTGTACTGTCACTATTCATTAAGGTGCACAATTGTATTTAAAAGCTTCCCGAAAAAAATTTTCGCAAAGATGTATTGAAAGAAATATATTTCATCGAATGTTTTGAAAATTTAATTAAAGACCATTGTCTTCTGTCATTCTTCGATATTTCGAAATAATCATAAAAGCAATATCAAACAACACGTCGTATTGTTCCTGAAGCTAAAGTTGCAGGCTTCAAAATATTACACGAAGCGAAGAGAAAAGAAATAGACATCAATAGGAAGAATAATGAATATTCAGTTCCGCGGACGACGAAACGACAGAAGGGCGATATGTCAGGTTCGAATATTTAGAAGTTTATAAGGGAGCCCCGAAATGGGGCGCTGTTCGAATACGGAAGATTGGTAGGCTATTTACCGATTGCCTATAATTTTGTCGAAACTTGTTTTGACGGTAGTAACAAACCGCTAGTCCCGCCCATTAACCCAATGAATTGTAGACTATATATATATATATATATATATATATATTATATATACCTATAATGTATAACATGACAACTTTCATAATGAATGTCAAACATTTAAGTATATTTTCCATGTACAATTAAAATATACTATGGAAATCGCAAATAATTCATATATGTTACAAATGGTCATGAACCACGCATGTAAACATGGAAAATATGCTTAAATGTTGACATTCATTATAAAAATTGTCAGGTTCGTTTCATTTTCTCGTACTTGCATACACATGTAACGTATTATTGAAAATAAACTTTTTTCTATCTTTTTTGAATCTATCAGGGCAATCTTGCTGAAGGTGATATATTGAGAAATTAGAAAATTTGCAAAATTATAATTAAAATTGGAAAGTATTTTAATAATACTTATAAGTGTTTAAATGCTATTTAAACACTTATAAAAAAAAAGTTGAAACTTTCGAATAATATATAGGGTGTTTCATTTTAATCCGACCACGCAGATACCTCTGTAGAAATGAATGATATCAAAAAATGACCTCTACAAAAGTTGAAGGGGATAGAGGGGGCCATCCAATGGTACCAACAATCTTGA
>JAPYZR010005924.1:0-18202 GCA_030522945.1 Trichopria nigra
AGGGAAACTGCAGGAAAACCTACTCCGAGATACGTATCCGAACCCGACAATGATAATTTCGTTCTTTATATCCGAATAGAAAAATTGGTGTGTAACAGTTATATATATGTACATTTAATTAATATTCTTTATTACTATACCCATTTATACGCATAATAAATATTACAGAAAATATATGAAAATACGAATTAAAATTAATTTCAAAATGTTTTTTACACGCATTATGTCCATCCATATATTTAAAGAACAAAACTTTCAAGCTATGTATTTTATATGTCGTGTATTAACAAAAAACGCACATATTATTGTTATATTATTCATATATATTTAAACAATTCTAACTGTACAAAAATAATTCAATCAAATATATAATAGTGGGTGATATTTCAAATTCGAGAGAGATCGTTTGTCAAGGCGACAGAAAGGAGAAGGGTGCGAGAGGGAGAGACGCAATTGGAAATTATTAGAACGATCTAATTTTTTATTTGGAAAGGAAATTTTTCATCGAGGGCCATCGTGCCAATTTATTTTAAGTGATTTTTTTTCAATGTATGAAAACACAATTTGTCGGCAGATTTGATCGATTTACGGCAAACTTTCAAGTAGTGATAATGAAGTTTCACATTTGTTCATTTTCGTTAGTTATATATAACTATCAGAATATAGTTATATATACAGTTATATATAATTATCTACAAAATGCATAATGAATGGTGCTTAGGAGGTAGAAGTTATTTATTTTAATCTCCATAATATAATCCATCATCAATTATTTCGAATTATATATTTGAATCCTGATTAATAGGATTATTAATTCTCTAGATAAATTATTGATGTATTATTAATTTTAACATGTATTTAGTCGCGTAAATCCGAATTTAAGCAATTTCCAATCGAAACTCTGTAATTGGAATTCAAAATATTCAATAGTCGTGTTTTCATAGTCTAACTTGTTTGACGACGCCTGCCTCAGATTGCAGTAGGAAAACATAAAAACGAAGAAAGGAATTAATGTTACGGGCTTCTTCACTACCTCGTATATCTTTTGGTTCCAACATGATTGAATATTCCCAGTGAGCAATGAGTCGGTTTATTAAATGTATTGCTAAAAAGTAGAGGATGTGTGCAAAGTGTGATATACAGCAGCGATATCCGTGGTGGAACGTAAGACGATCATAAAATGCTTCCAGAATCGTATCGATAAATTATAACTGCTGCCCGACTTGTCCAGGCGCAACTAGATTTGAGTCCAGTTGGATCGAACGAGCGAACCCAAGAATATATAGCCATTACAGCGGTTACGAGGTTATTTCGTATTTATAGTAAGCTCCATTACACATCTAAAGCCTACTGATTTATTGATTCTAATGCGTAAATTCGTTCTGGATCAAACCAGTAATCCAGTAATAAAATAAAATATTAATCGATATATATATATATATATATTGCTACAGTATAGTTTCTTATATCCATCCAGGAGATCCATTGTAAGACAAATTCTCATCCGCGAATCGATTCATTTTTCATCAACGAAATTAGAAGAACGTATTTTGCTGAGTCGTTCCATAAAAACGACAAGTGGCAGGAAATCATTTAACGTCCACAGAATTACTATTTCATCAGTTCATAAAATGACCGGATATTTTTCTATTTTATTGTCTTGAAGACTCTATATCGATACACTGTTTTTTTTTTTTTAATGTAATACGTATCTTTGTATTATCAATAGAACATCACATTTTTCTATTTGTGAAATTCTACATTTTTCAAGTACTTTATGAATAAATATTTTCATAGAAAAAATATTTTTAAAAATATGTAAATTAAGGATGTGATTATGAACAAGAACAGAAACGAAGAAAATAAAAAAGTGCAGAGAAAAGTCATGAAACTATTTGAAATAAATGAATACGAACATAAGTTAACAAAGGTAACTAACGCTGCACGATTGTAAAACAGGCGACATTGTTTTTCATTACAATTTCGTTAGTCTCCACTTAGGAAGGAAATAAAGGATGCTTCGTTAGTAGGGCAAAGGAAAAAAAATGTTTTTTTTAATCATATTGCCAAGTATGCGTTTATACATACTAAACAGCTCGCGGAAACAAAGCGTAATACTACATACTTGAATACTGAGATATTTAGTGGCAAATAACGTCTCAAGTAAAGTTTTATATAGTCCCGATGTTTTTCCAACATTGGCTAAAACGATTCAATAATATCGTAATTTTGTGAATCCTGCTTTGAAGATATACGTTGGGCAAGCAGCGCGTACATTTGGTAAAAGGGAAGGCATGCAGCATTATAAAATCAAAATGCTTTTACGAAGGCAATAAAGTATTCAATAAGAATTTTTACCGGAACGTCCGAGTTAAGGAACCCGTACAATGGATGGTGCCATTCGAAATCGAAATTGTGTGTCACTCTCATTCACCCTCGCGAAACTCGCGAAACTCGCAAAACTCGCAAAACTTGTTCCTTATGTTTCGCAAAGTTTACCTTGTCTTCCGCTCGCGTCGCTCAAAATTTTTTGTGATTTTTACGAGTCTCCCCTTCCGGAATGTTTCATATCCGTGCGGGAAATAATGCGAATGGCCGTAGAGCTTTTTCCTTTGCCTTATTTTGACGCAATGGCGCATACGAGGATATTGCGTATTATGCGACGTGCTTTACATTTTTATACTTTCAATTAAATTAAAACTTTAATATAGTTTTAAGTATAATTTCGTATTATCTTACAACTCTGTCGGGCTGCTAAAATAAAAGAGCCCGGCGTAAATGAAATGCTTTTTGGTTATTTTCAGAAATATGTACAAAAAAACGTTACGAACCATAACCCGATTAATTGGATTTGATTTGAACACGGTGTACAAGTTTGATTAAAACACTTTTTCTTCTTAATATTATTATGTTGTTAAATCTAAATTCCTTAAAACTACATTAAATACTTCATTCTTGGAGAGTAGTTGCCTCATTAATTTACTGGAGTAAAGGCTTTGACAGCTCCATTAAAACATACAAGCACACGCGATTATATAATTTAAACCAGCGATTACGTGATCGATTTTCATGCAAGTTGGGGATATATATGTATTCTTTCTTTATTCAAATTAAATCTTTGCATAGTCATATCTACGATCATATAATCGTATTAGAATTACATTTATAATTTGTAGTAAATATCAATTATGTTCATTTTCGTCTTATCTTATTATTTTATTATTATCTTATTTATCTTATTATCTTATTTGTCTTATTATCTTATTATTTTATTATTTAAAAAAAATGATTTATTAATTCATGTCGGATAAATTTTCATTTTTGCTATTACATAATTAGAAAAAAGATACGTGGCATATATTTTGATGTGATACAGTATCTTGCAATAAAACGGTGTTTACATAATAATTTAATAATTTGCAGAATGACTGGTGACATCGAGTGATATAAGGCACGAATAAATCATTTTTAAATAAACGAAGTAATTATACTATTATTATATATTATTATTATTATATATTATTATATATATTATAATAATATATTCTAAGTAATTATACTATATAATCTTGTATTACTTAATTTACAATTTTCATTCGATAAATTATAATACTTTTTTTAATCGGTTTTAAAACGAAAATAAATGACAATGTCAAACAATAGCAATGTTGCCTTTCTCTATATTTAGTGAGACCGGGAATTATTACATAAGAGGAGAATTAGAATTAAAACAGAAACATTCTTGACACAGAAAATGAAAAGTGACAAAAGTATTTCCGATATATATAATCTTGTATTTCAAAGATTTTCAACAAATACGTTTAGTGTAATATTGCACGTATGATTTCTTCATAAATCATCCTTCAAAATTCGACAGTCTCATGTGACAATTAAAAAACAGAAACACTTGTAATACGTATCTTATATTTATGTCACTCGCTTGTCATTCACGCATAGACATATCACGAAAATAGATTGTTCATACAATGGACTGAAAACATTGTCATCCCGAAGAGTGATGCGCGAGAAAAAAAGAAATGTTTGTTTTACGAAAAGTAGAAGAGAGCTTCGAAATGCATTTATTGATTAGTCGTTCAATTCAACCATTTTTATAACACTTTACAGATGCTTTTTTTTCTGCGAGCGCCTTGTACAAATCGTTTTACGACCAATAATACTGTAAACTAGCGGTGAAAATTCCCTTTATCGATTTTTCCTTGGTGAATTCTGTACGCGTATGGATATAAATATTCATATCCAGGATGTTGCTTTTTAATGATTTCAGATTTTTTCGAAAGTTCCGGTTATTAAAACATAATAGATGTTTTATCCGTAAGTGAAAACGTATATATGGAAAATATTTCAAAGTGAATGTCTTTTTTTAATTTGACAATAACTTAGATAGCTCGAAGCATTTTTATATATATTTCAAGTTTTGAAATTAACGTCTTAAGTAAGAATGGACGTTGCTTTCAAAGTTTGTCTGCAGCTTACTTTTACATCAACCGTAGTAATGGACAAAGCCGACTATTTTGTTTAACGATGTTTCACAGGCATTGCAGTTTGTTTTGCTGCCACTTCAATTCTCTGTCTTTGCAAAATATGCCTGCGCTTGCATATTATTATATATATTTTAATATTCCGGTAAAGAATGAAATATAAAATTTTTAAAATGAAAATATCGTATCGAACATCAAAATGCAGATATTGATTGAATATATTATGTTAATTGACAATACATTTTTATAGTATTATGCATATAATCACACTAAAATAATCATGTTTATTTCTGGTTTACTCTGGAGTTCGGTCTTCATTTAGTTTTAATATTCAAACTTGGACATTTGAAAATCAACAAACTTGCGAATTCTATATTTTAATTGAAGCATAAAAACTAAATTTTCAAAACAACATACGAGATAGCATTCCACACTAAAGATGATACTTAAATAATACGCATATTGAGAAAGTGTTACTTCTTTTACGTGTGGTACATAAAAATTTATGTGCAACACAAAATTCAATTTTATGCACCTATATACGCGGAAAAACAGTATTGTTTTGAGTGAAATGTCATGCCAGAAAGAGTGCAAATTAATGCCACTCTTCAAAATAGTGAATTTTCTGTCTCTCTCTCTTTCTCTCTATGCGGTATCGTTTTAAACCTCGAGATGTCGCGAATGTATCGTTAAAAGTATCAACTTGTCCTATACATGATCCTAACAATATGCGTAATAGATGTATTGCCACCATATTAATAAGGATATAGCAAGTAAGCATAATACATTATGCTTACTTGCTATACCCTTATCGACATTACTTTAGGGATACTTGCTACACTTACTTTGTATGATAAGAGATTTCTTCTACACGTCACTAGCTGAAATCGGGCAATACTTTAGAAATTACAAACATGTCACTCGATATCGTCAATATTTTCTTGATTACTGCATATATTATTACTTAAACGAAAAAATGTAAAGTGAAAATAAAAATTCACGAAATAAAATTTAATAAGAAAGCCATTAATGGCATTTCGCCGTCAGTAATCTGTTTCTGAATGGGGCTTCAACATCCGTGGGAGTCTCTACGATGACGAGGATTAAAATTTATGTGACCTAACGAACTGCTGCAAGCGGCGCCCGAACTCCAAGAGGATCATGCTGGGGTTTTGAAAACCATTTGCTAACCGCGAGTGTTAAAGCGACAGGGCAAGTGCCTCTTAATTTTAGCTTCAGATAGTCCCCATTGAAACCCGTAAACGCGCACGAAATTCCCCTCGGTCGAGCAAATCCCATCTGTCAGCGACGTTGCCCACATGGTTCCATCTCTCTGTGTCCGTAAGACAAAACTTTCGGTGAAACTTGCGCACCGCCCAAGTTCGATCATATAACTTATAAATCTTGTAATGCATGGTTAACAAGTGGCGGCGCGACTAGCTCGCGTTATATAACGATAACGATACCTGAAATACTTTGGGAAAATATCGTTATTCGCTCGTTACGCGAAACCGGTGTACGGGCAAATTTTAACCGAAAATGTGATGTAAATTTATTATATATATTGTTCGATTAAATATATTAAAATATTCTATCAAATAGTCGTAAATTTGGATAGTTTCTATATAAATAAAAAATAAATAAAAATAAAATTCCTCCATTAAGACTTGGCATTCTTTTGGCCATTATTAAACCTATATAACATACGGTAAAATCTGAAAAAAGCAAGCTGGATACGAGTTAAGTAAATATTGCAGAATCCGCGCAGCAAAAAACCGCGAAAGGAACCGACGCTATTTGTAATATCTCGGGCGCAATGATATTCGTCGCGAAGGAAAGGAAGCTCGTGAAAAATTTGGTAAACCAAAGCCTAAGTGAGCGCACTCAAGATAAATAATAATTTCGCGAGCCATGCTGCTGGCATCTTGGGAGAATAAGCCTGCAAAGACGCCGGCTTATCTGGAAGCCGGCGATGCGCGAGAAGTGCTCGTTGCTCGTATTTTCTGCAACGTAACCTCCGCTACGTTTCCAACTATGCTATTTGCCAGTGCGCGTATACCACCTTCCCACTTTTAGATGGTGACGAACACCACACAGACGCACCAGCTCACCCATAGGGGGTGGCGGTATACACGTATAGCCGCGCACAAGGCCGAGCTTTTCGCTACTTAAGCTCCTTAGACTCTTAGCAGACAATTGTAATAGCCCCTGGCGCGAAAAGTCGTTATTGAAGAAGTCACCTCACCCGAATGCGGCAAGAGTACTGACTTTTATGGTAAATCGCTTCATTGTTGTATTTCATATCTCACTATAGTCCCCGACACTGGCGAGAGCGTCGAAGTCAATAGAGCATTTTATTTCGGGAAAATTCCATACTGCAGAATAATAAACTCTATGCGGGCTGCTTCTTGCAGAATGTGGGCTTCTCGCGTTTGATGATGGCATCGAGAGTGAAAATTGAAGTAATAAAAATCAACAAAAATGGGGAAAAAAGAACATTCCAAATTGACAAAATTTCGAAAAACATTATAAATGGAAGAAATACCAATAAAAAAATAATAATGAAAATCAAAGGAAAGGCAAAAAATAATAAAGCTGACGAAACAAAATAAAGCCGAATTGATATTGGTAGGTAGAAATTGGCATTCCATTTTATAATAAAGGCCCTGCATTGGAAAACCATTATAATATATCTGCATGACAAAATCTCTCGATTCTGTCTGGATTATGTTTAGAAAATCTAGAAGTTTGCGATAGTGAAAATTACTATAAATTTTTGGACCGATAAAATATAAATTCTGCCTCCTTTCTATATGGGTTTTATCTATATAGTAACAGATATGGTTATTTCTATAACAAATGATTTTATTTAGGTTGAAATAAAGTTAACCCATTCAAATTCGTCGATATGGAAAATAAGGTATGTGAATTATTTTATGAACGAAAATGTAAAGCAAACTTAAAAGTGAAAAATAATATAACATACAATTTAATGAAAGTACTTTGGGTGGGGTCCGAAATCCCGACTGATCAAAGTCCTGAACACATCAAAATCCCAAAAACCAAAATTCAGAATGATACATTTCCGAAATGTTCACTACTCCGAATGTGAAAAAACCGGACGTTCATAATGCCGGATGTGAGAAAACCGAATGTCCATAATTCCTAATGTGAATAAACGGAACGTGCATAATCGCAAATATGAATAAACCGAATTTTCATAATACCCAACACTTAAAATACCGAATGACTAAGTTGGTTTGAAGTAAGTCTTTGACTTACATATGACAAACTAAATGTGTTGCAATTGGACAAAAACTAGTGGAGTGCAGACCTTTACGTTATATTCGGTGGAAAAATAAAACTTTTCTTTGAGAACCTCGAATCTTGATGTTATTATGGTTATGATGTTATACCTATATACCTATAACCTCCTTTTCATTCAAATCGTGGGACCGTCAAGCAAAAATTGTATAAAAACAATTTACTTACCATCAAAAATTACAAAACTTACATATTTATATCGACGAACAAAGAAAAAATCTAAGAAACATTTCTGTTTATAAATATTTTATAAGACGATAATAATAATAGTTGATATGAAACGATGCACTAATTAATATTTCAAAAATCTACGATTAGGGATTCGTATTCTCAACCATTTAGTATTAAAACACTGTTCACACTGTATACCTCATGGTCTTTTGGTTCCGACTTATTAAAAGTTGTACTGATGAAACTAAATGAATTTTTTTACATTTGATCTGTACCAACCAAGTAAGTGCTTGTACCAAGTTGTGTCCAACTAATAAATATTGGCTATCTCAACCAATTAGTTTGTTCCATGTTCACTGAATAAATGTAAATTACTGTCACTAATTAAAAAAACTTGACTAATTGGAGCATGCAGTAATAATACAATAAGCGGAGAAAATGTATCTTGTAAATTTCTTAATACCATTTGGCATTCTAAACACAGACTTTTATTAGAAAATTACAATTTTTCTTTTGTAATATTTACCACAACAAATAGCAATTTTAATCATACCAATGGGGAAAATTAAAAAAAGTGTAGTTAATTTTACCACAAATTTTTCTCATGGTGAAAGTCTGTACTTAATAATGAAAACTGATATAGTAAAATTTTCAAGGATTTTTTTCTCCGTGCCATTGCCGACTGTGGATATATGGATTATCGTAATTACTGAAATCACGGTACTTGCTAGAAGATCCTCGTAATATGTTCGCACAAATATTTCATTAAGTATTAACATTATAAACTGTACCAACCAATGATATTTCATCCAATATTTACATCACGATGGTTATACATATTGCGGTGGATTAAATGTTAAACCATGATTAAATCGTAATTTTCAATGTTTCATTCATCGATTAAATTACAATTAATTCTTGTAGGATAATTTGAATAGCCAATTAAAATTTAGTAGAGTTTACAATCCATTCAATGTGTTGGATTTTATGAAGAATTTCTCGCAGTGAACCATGTCAGAACTTTGCCATAAGTAAAGTGACATACATTAATTCAATATTTATGACTGACTACATTGCCTTTGGTTAATTTTATTCACTTTATAATTAATGAGTCTCCAATCCGGCGTATACTATCGGAAATTTCATTAGTATACGTAAAGGAGGTACACATGAATATTTTTCAAATATAATTTCTAAGAAATTTCTCTTTTAAAAGTGTTTCAATATTAAATTTCTAAAGTAATGCTCATCCATAGAGAAGTAGTTTCTTTAAAGAATAATGATTAATGGCATTATAAATGCAGGCTAATTATTACAATTTTCTGTTTTAATCTTGTATTGTAAAATGCTATTACAGCTGATGGGGAAAATTAATAAAGAGGACTGGAAAAATTAATTACGAAACATTGTTAAATTAAAATTGCCAATATATGTCATGCCTCGGGTATATTTGGTGTAATGATGGGCATTAAGTGCTCATTAATGTCGTAACGTAATCACTCATTTTACTTTGATCTGCGGGATGTTTTCCACCTTTCTACAGTTACGTGTACATTTTTAATAGCCTCCTCACTCTGGAATTTCATTATAATAAAATCCGAAATTGGTCGTTGAGACTAATTACACGACACACACACACACACACACATAATTTTGAATGATTTTTATTAAACTGTTTACTTTCCATTTTGCAAGCGTGTACTTTAAATATGTGTCAGCTGTATAGATTAAATAATAATTAAATATTAACAAACTTCTCATTACATTAATATATATTACAACCAATATATATATAATTAATGGCCATTACAAACAAAAATTGTATTATATATTAGAGAGGATGCTATTATGCATCAAAAGGGTGCATGGATTTTTTACTTTTATTATTCATGTGCTTGTCGGACACTTTACTCTCGTGCTATAGTTTAATGAATTGATGTCACGACCAGAGATACATTTTATGAAAAATATTCGCAGTTTATTCATCTATTCCCTTCCTATCAATTCACTGAATTAAGCCATTGTTAAAAGAATACACATATCGATTGAACCCCTATCCGCTTAAAAATAAGAAGGTATATGGAAGCTTCATTCTTCACCTTCAAAATCGGATTCAACCTGGAAGCTAGTGTATGCATAATTAGAAAAATACGATCATGGATCCACTCACTGGGTTTTTATGGTTTGTAGCCATGGGTATTGAACTCAAAGTTCCAAATTAATTTGCACCTTCCATTCTTTACCACATATTCTACGTCTCCCTGATAATATAGTGGTTTCCGATTCCTTCCAAGCCATACACACGTCCATAACTATCAGAGTCGGACATGCTTTTGCAATCATGACATCTCGCATCAGGGATCTTGGTAATATACTAAGGTGTCGGAAACCCCGCTTGTCAAACTATTATAAAACTCTCGATCTCTGATTTAAATCCGGCGCTTCCTCTATGCACTACTATAAGTCAGTCTAGTTGACAGGCCTAAAGTGTTGAGGTTGGAGGTAAAATTCCATGTAATGGCTTGTTAGCTATGTGGACTTTGGGACAGGTAACTTATTGTTGTATTATTATTTGGGCCTGCAGATTTTTTTTATCCTAAATTTATCACTCGATATACTGTAATGAATAGATTTAGTCATATAATGCTCACTGAAAAATACAACTATTTTTATATTTTTATATTTCAAAAGTGACTTTTGACTTCAATAATATATTAAAATTATTTTTACAGAAGGAATTAATTATCCTCCTATCTGCAATTAACAGATAGCATTTTAACACATTTAATTCTGTCACCATGAATAATTCCAAAACATACATCACGAGTTGACGGTCCTGCATAATTAGAAAAATGCGACATAAAATATGAAGTAAAAAAGATATATAGATATATAATAATAAATAATATGTTATAATAATTCATTTCACGAAAAGTAATATTATATATATATGATATGTGTGTAATATTAATTTTCACTTCACGAAATTTATTTTATAAATAATATAATGCTTAATTATTCAAATGTTTGGTATTCAAATGTAAATCATTATTGAATGAAGCTTATTTTAAACATAAAATATCGAAGTAACGAATGGAAGATAGCTATAGCGGAAAGCAACGAAACAAAAATATCTCGATACATATCGGCAAACCCGTTCTGTAATACAGGAAAATTAATTTTCCACGTCGTCAAACAGTTATTTTATTTCGGGCAATGTTCATTTTGCAGCTCTTACTTTAACGACAGTAACTGTAGGAAATAAAAGTAATCATATGGAATAAAAATATGGATAGTATCCCTGAACGAATAGGTAGTTATTTTTTTTCATATTGAATAAAATTTAAAATGAACGTACCATTCCCAACATACAATTAATAAATACTTTTGCACAGTATTATTGTCAGGATTCATTTGGAATTATTTAGTGATAGAAAATTATATTTTGCCTCATCAGGTACTACACTGTAGTTTTATTATACACCGCGAACAAATGTAAAATGTACGCATTACATCATTCATAATGCATGTTTAGTTTTGTTTGTAAATAACTGTAAAGTATTTTTAAAAACAACACAACGGTTCCATCATTTTCATCTTTTTACTTCATATTTTATTCCGCATTTTTCTAATTATGCAGGACCGTGAACTGGCGATGTATGCTTTGAAATTATTCATGGTGGCAGAATTAAATCTGTGGTTAAAATGCTATCTATTAATTGCAGATAGGAGGATAATTAATTCGTTCTTTAAAAGTAATTTTGATATACTATACTTTTAAAGTCAATAATTCGCCGCAACTAAATTATAACATTGTTATAATATAAAATATTGCATGTTGTCTAATAACGAGGAAAGTGAATGGCGATTTTAGAGGATTATCCGTGACTAAAATTTCAAGCAAGAAAGTTGTTTAATATGGCTGACTAATTCAGTTTATTTGACAAGAAACAATACAACACACATTAAATATCACTCGTGGCAATTAAACTTCGGATTATAGGCGAATGAATTATTTTATATACTATAATAATAAGTAAATACTCCTAATTATAAAAATAATGAAAAATTAAATGATATTTTGCGGGAAGAATTAAAACAAAAAATAATAAATTCAATGAATAAGGACAAAATAGAAAAAAAAAAGTTTTAAAACGACAACCTTTTAAGTCGTTTTTTTCAGTGTTTTAACGTCAAAAGTTGCTTTGCGGCGGGATATAGAAAGAGACCGGGGAAGGAAACCGTGAAATTTACAGGATTGGTTGAAAAGTACGAAA
This sequence comes from Trichopria nigra, assembly GCA_030522945.1. NCBI lineage: Eukaryota > Metazoa > Arthropoda > Insecta > Hymenoptera > Diapriidae > Trichopria > Trichopria nigra. The sequence continues at coordinate 12,272 of JAPYZR010005924.1, forward strand.
CTAAACGGGAAATTGGCTGTTTTTCAATCTTGCAGCAGGCTGCAGGGGCAACCTCGCCTTCCTTCGAATCAACGAAGCGCCATAGCGGAAAAAGGATGGCTTGCTTCACCTCGGTCCAGACGAAATCCTGAAATATATAGGATTTCACGCGATATTAAAAGAGTCAGCAGTCGTTTCAGCAGCGTTTATGAGAAAATCGCTATATATATATATACGCGCCTATTCGAGTATTGAGACATTCGCACGCTTCATCCACGATTTCGTTCCGTCTCGTTGAGTTAAAGGAGTATACTTGACAAGATAATACTGGGCCAGTAATTTCTTTTCTATCTTTATTAAGGCTCGTACAGCTATAAGACTGGTACGACTTTTAAGTCGATTGCCGTAGTGATTTCGAAGGCAAGAACGCTTCGAAACTTAAATCGTATCAGACGCATAACAATTTTATAGCTTGTAAATCATGAAATATTGCGTACATGAAATTTTAATGTAATATAAAATCTGGCAGTTTTACATTTATATGAGTGAGATATTCTGTAATTTTTTATTTGAGATGGAATGTGCGTATCTTTGATTGAGAAATACTATATGTTTGGTTATTGGAAATTATCTGCAATAAATCAATACGTATATAGGATGTAGGGACTCGAAACATGATGGCGCTGATACTATACATTCAAAAGCTTCATATTATATGAACGTAGCTGTGTGATTATGCACGGAGCGAATACTTTGATAAAGAAGCATATAATGCTTGGAATTCCAAATTTCTAGTACACTGATGTGTAAAATGACAAACATTCGTTTCTCCTTCAGACGATATATAATGCAATAATCATGTCGGCGTTTAGCATATTCCGTGTATCATAGCTTCAGTTATGTAAAGAGCAGAATTCTCGGAAGGGATTTAAACATGAAAACATTCAGCTTAAATCAACAGAGGACTGAAAAATCACGAACCTTCGGGGAACTTCTGTGAAAATACATGCTGAAATATTCCATCCAAATTGAGTTAGCGCAGTTTGGCATTTTTTAAAGAAGAATGAGATGAAAGAACAATGTTTTCACTTAAATTCAGACAAAAATCTTCCAATGCCATTACGGCGTTAATTCCACTTTTTCAAGCACATACTTGTCGGACGCTTCTTTAAATAATCTTGGGCGTTCGTGCGCACATGGGAACATGGCTTTAAAAATATATTCGTATCATCGGGCGGCCGCAAAAACCTATACCGTAATCGGCTTTACACACAAGTTTACACACAAACGGACGGAAAGATTTCGTTGAGTAGCAGGGAAATCTGCTCGCAGTTGAGGCTTCCAATACCATTTAGTTGACGCAGCCACGGTTTGCGTACATTTTCGAGCGTCCACAAACGTTTATATCACACGAGTCATGCTCGCTAGATTATCAGGATTTACATTGTGCAATGTAAATCCCATTAGCGAAAATTCTTGACGTACAAATAAAAATCAGACGTAAATTTAATATAATTCAATATTTAACGTTTACCGGTACACGCTTCGTTGGTCGAGTACGTCGGATTTTGTTAACTTGACGACTATTAAACATTACATCGTTATTTTCGAGGTTTTGAATAATTTTGTAATTCATAAAACAATGTGGCGTGATGCTCTTCATATACATAGACCGCCGTTGTATTGATATCGGCCAGTGAACATCAACGACAGTTACCAAAATTACATTATAGTATATAAACGAAATACACCAACTGTCACTTTATAAAAATCATCAAAGTTCCATTTTATGAGATATATAGCCACATCTGCTCATTACTAATCTGTTTCGAGTGACACTTTGTTTATCCGTCATTCATGATCGCTTTGACGAGCGCCTTGATTAATGGATTGCTCATGTCCTCCTAATCTGCTGTGACGACCTATATATATGTTCGTACATGTAGTATTTTGGCCAACACGAGGATTAATACAACACGATGTTGAGTTTCTCTGTCAGGCGTGTATCGACTTAAGGGATGCACTCATGGACAATGGCTGTTCCATGTTCCGTCTTAACCCTATATAATGTATCGAATAAGATCCAAGCTAATTGTTATTTAGATTACTTATTTACTTTTTATTCTTATCTAGACGTTTGCTTCTATAATATGTGAAATTTAGTATTGTCTTTCAAATATACATTCAAAAATTGATGTGATTATGAATGAATATTTTGCTTGTAAGTATAAATAAAATACGAGCAAAAATATGCTACATATAAAATATTGGCATATAAATAGATTTATATATAGATTCGCAAGAATTATTCTTTGAGACTTAACACATGATGGCATTGAAATACATACTACAATTGTCCGGTACAATGATAATTAATACGATGAATTTTATATAATTTGATTTAATTGCATGTTTCATATTATGCAAAATTCCGAAATTGCCACCGTCACCATAATATATGAATTTTATGAAAATATGAATAACTGTTGTACATTGTACGCATATTGCATTGGCCCGTATTCTACTGTAACTTTTTGATACCCGGACATTTATTATAATATATAATATTTGCATTTCCGTATACTGCTCCTCGGCGTATCTATCAAATACACAAGTAACAATAAAATAATAATTCAAATTTTCTTGATATAACGGTTCTTAAGCTTATAATTCTTTTTTATTTCTTCGGATATTAAGAGAAAAATAAAAAAATAAAAATTTTACGTTTCGGCCACACATGAGAGCCCTCATCATATAATTTACTTTACTAAAAATCAATGAACCCAATATTTATGTTATTTCAAACATATTCAATTATTTATAAATAAAGCGAATAATTATACAATATTATTTAAATGGCACCTTTTAATAACCAGTCGGAATTTAAGAAAAAAATAATGCAAAAACTTCGATATAAGTTACATAAAATACAAAAAGTGAACATTGTTATTTAATATTTTATACTATATTTAATTCAACTACCATCTCATCCACCATCCCGGGTAGATATTGCATAAAATCTGGCAGATTAGCTAAAAAATGAATTAAAAAATTTGTCATTAATACCAGTTCATTACCAGAATATGTAATGTTGTAAAACTCGTGTATTAATATCCTCCCCGTAAATAAGTTTCGTATAGCAACTTATTATATTTTGATTTAATTGCGATTCGATGTGAGATTTTAAAAATTCACTGATAAATATTTATGTTATAAATATAGTGTCTAAATATCGTCATTAAACATAAATGTGTAAACATACAAATATAATCACTTTGGAAAATTAAAGACTGGCGATAACACTCGACATTATCCTATGGTCGTTCAAGAGCTTTTAAAGAGCTTTTATATGATGCGTGCATATTGAAGAGGCTTCTAGTGCGCTCAGCTTTATCGTTCTCGAATTTCAAAAATTCGATTTAAAAAACATCAAGGAGATGTTTGAAAAATCGCAATAATATAAAATATCCAAACTATAAACTTTATATTTTTTACAAAATGAAGAATACTGATAAATTATTCCCACGACTATTATGACAAGCAACAGCTTTTCTAGGGCGTAAAGCTGAAACATTTATCACATACCAAAACAAACTCGAGCAACTGTTGCTCTAAGTAACGTAGTTATGAAACATATAATATACCTAAGAAGTTCTCGCGCAATATCCGCAAAGCAATATATAGTCGCCTAAAAGTAGGGAATTTGTGTTGTTGGAACACATGCTACTCTTTTTTCGTACCACCGTCAACTATGCTAGGTGATAAATCACCGTAGATTAGTGTACGTCTGAATCGCACGAGATTGAAAAATGTTAACTAACGCCACTCATTGATCATTATTTATTTTCCTTACTTGGAGTACCGGTTGGATAATTTAGAGTATTCATCCCAAACGGGTTCGAAACTGCTCATTCGATCTAAGAGTTGGCGATTCGGAGATTACGAGTAACGCATAAGTAGTAACGCTCGATTTTAGTCAGACGTAAACTTGAATGGAAAATCTTTGTGTTTTTCCATGATGAGCAAATGATTTGATTGATATTAAGCTACCGTCTCTAATGAGATAGACTAAAATGTGATCATAAATTAAAAATAAAATATAAGTCATATTCCAGCAATTATTTAGTTTATTTATTCACTATTAATATAAATTAATTAAATCCGCAATATGAGGCGATGTTAACTTCCATTAAGTGGAATTTGTTTAACGATAGGCGTAATTAATATTATCAAAGCGAATTTTCAACAAAATTGTTGATTTTGAGAACATTGCACTCTCGGCAAAAATAAATCTGCGGCAGCCTAAAATTTCCCTACCAAATACTCGTTTTCAGGAATATAAATTAACCGCGAGAGCGAGTGTTAATTCGGGATTTGGTTAAAAACACGGTCGGACGCATATATATGTATATATGTGTGTGTGTGCGTGTGTATATATATATCACGGTTATAATTCGTGACGAACCGAAAAGCTAAGTGTGAAGACAGAGCGTGCAGCTGAAACCAGTGCAGGAATGCGGTGACGCCAGGGCCGGCATCGTATTTTGAAATACGCCCCGGAACTATACCGGAGTAAGGTAAAGGGAATAAGGCCAAATTAAAATTAATGCAAACAGTGCGACGCTCGACGGGCGCTGGTGACACCGCAGCCGTTTCAAGAACCAAGCCCCGTCGAAAAGTCCTCGCGCGCGCGCGGCCCCTTTCGTAGTCCGGAAAATTGAGGAGCTTTTTGCCGTGGAATATGAAGCCGCCGACCCTGTTAAGCGCCCCGAAATGGCATGTATGAATGCGCGATGTACCTAATGTTTTATCAAATTTCCCACAGTCCTGCCGGTGAAAGCGTTTTTATGGTCTTTAATTGAATAGGGGCTATTCATTCCCTCTTTAAAATATAGTTGTAAAATGTTCAACTGCCTAATGAAATGTTGAAAGCTGCGCCGCACGAAGAGTTAATTCTTTGGAAAATTGCGGAACAGGAATTCTTTACATTTCGAAGCCGGCGGCGAAACCAGAGCACCACCGTCTTTTATCCAATGCCATTACCGCACGCTGGGATGTTTAAACTCATTCATATAATTGAAGCATACAGAATTGACGGATTTAATTCCTATCATAATTATTTCGTTTTTAACACGCACGTATTTTTTAACTATTTTGGGATTTGAAAAATCGAGGCTTGAAACTTGCACGCGACTGGAGCTCTAAGGATGATTTTTTATGTATATATGTAGAGAAGACTAGCTAAAATAACAAATACTTTTTAATTTCACATTCGAGACCGCAATGGTGAAAACAAACAAAAATTATTTCGTATACATGTATGGAAAATTATTATTCGACATTTCCTGTGCTATGCTCGATTTTACGCACTAGGGCCGAAGTGTCAAATGTGAATAAACGATCTCCGGGCATGTCGTATTAAAAAATATCCTATTTCATACAACCTGAATATTTGTGACTTTTACAATATGGAATTTGATTTTCAAAGGCATTCACGAGTTGACATACAAGTGTCAACATAATCCATTTGTTACGTACATATGGCCTGTTTCATTTTTATTGTACCACTAATTGTTTATTTTTTTGTTCGTTCTGGTTAATACAGCCGAACACGTAATAAATAAAGAAAATATTATGCATTTAATAAAAGAGCACTGAATAAATTCATGAAATTTGGGATGATTAATGTACATTAATGAAAAAAATTGCGCATTTCGACATTTGTCAAGTGTCGTGCCCAGGTGCGTGCTCCTGGTGTATTTAATCCATCTACATCCCTTACATTAATGCTCATTTATTTATATGAAATAAATATATATACATATATGTTAGGACATTACCCTGGTAGAAATTGCGCCTAAATACTGCCCAGTTTTTGGCTAATAAACTTGTGTACTAGCCAGTTTGTGGACAATATCTTATTGAAATCTGGTCAGTTTCTTAATGGAAATG
>JAPYZR010005925.1:0-11466 GCA_030522945.1 Trichopria nigra
ACAATATATGTTGTAAATATAATATACTACAATTTTCGGCCTATGTACATTATAATGCGATGTTTAACTTTGATTATAGTTTAATCGAATTCTGAACAAGACCATTTAATGAAATGAATTAAAAGACGGATCATTTAAGATGATCGCTTGAAAATGCTCATGAAATTCTATCCAATCAGTGTAAATACCAGGAAATCATGGTAATTTAATCAGTGGTACTTGCGTGTGTTGTTGAATCTCTGCGGCTGCACTACCATTTCCATGCGCTGATCTTGCAGACTGTTTGACTGGAACCTACCTAGCAGGGATTGCACTAAATGCAGCAATAGTGTTGAGGTACAGCTGCTCCGCTGTTCCAAAGAAACCCTCGGCGATGTATGTCCAGACATATGAAGAGTATGCTGAAAGTGGAGATGTTTTGACGTACCTTCGAGCTATAGCGCACAACATACATTTGTAATAATTATTTAGAACTAAAATACAACGTTAGAAAAACTTTTTTAGAAAAAGTGACCCCCTACCAAAATTACCGGTGATGGAATTAAGAGTGCATCGGCCAAGATTACGGCCGCGTAATCGTTAAGGAATTATCCAGCTCTGTTACCTCAGAAGGAAGTATCCGCCTACGTAGTTATGATGTTTTTTTTATATATTCTCCCCTCATCGCCACTATTCCTTTTTTTATCGAGGCCTCTCAGAGTAAGACATTCGGTTGTCTTTTAAATGTTCCAGGATGAGCGAGGAAGGAAGCGACACCCGAGGAGAAGTTCTTGGGTACCGGCTCCCTGGGCGCATTTGTGTCGATTGCTGCTACCATCAAGGGTAGACACCATGCTGACTCTCCCACCCCTCCACTCATTGGTTGACTTCGATGTGGGATCAATTTCCTCTCCCCCTTCCCCGAAAACACGGACATCCCCCTCAGTCCCCCTCGCGCCCCTATCCCCCTCGCCTTCTCCTATATATCCGATCCATGCATCGGCTGTTCCCAGCCCCGACCCTCGAAGCATTCAGTCCACACGCATCCCTAAGTCCCGCCACAGACCCCGCACTATCCCTGCCCCCGTCCCATCCGGGCGCTACGTCGCGCTCCCATTACCCATTCTACTCCTGCTCCTCGTCCATGTCCTGCCCTTCGAGTCCCATCCACCTCCGCTACTTCCCAGAGGGCTATCCCAATCTACATGCCCTTAGTCCCTTGTCCCTCTATTCCTCGAACCCCCATCCTCATGCTCCTCCTTCCGGTCCCTCCCCAAAAAGCTGACCGCGTCCTCACCTCTCGGAAACCTAAGTCCCACCTTCCCTCCTCGACTTCACCCCGCCCCTCCCGATATTCTCCGCAAATCCCATCTCTCCTGTCCCTAAGGGTATCGCGCCCTATCCCCTCCTCTCCTCAGCTCCCCGCTCTCATGAGCCTGAACAGAACGTGGTGTAGTCGTGCCACCAGCCGTCACTGAAGCCGAATTGAGGATGCCTGTTAGGAGGATATCTGTCCGCAAATCCCCGGGAATGGATGAAATCCCGGGCCTGGCAGTAAAGACCGCATCGCTAAATGTCCCAGGTACCTTCCTGGATATAATTAGCGCATGTCCTAAAAAGGGATGCTTCCCGGAGCAATGGAAGTAATAGAAGTTGGTGCTGCTTTGCAAGGGTTCTAAACCCTTGGACGGACCATCCGCACACCGACAACTCAGTTTGCTGGACATTCCCGGGAATCTGTACGAGCGGATAATTTGTGCCAGGCTTGAAGCAGCCATCGATAAAGCTGGAGGTCTTTCTGACAATCAGTTAGGTTTCAGGAAGGGTCGCTCAACCATTGATGCATTCGATAGGGTGATGACGATAGTCACGAATGCCATTAGTGGCACTACGACCATCGTTGGGAAGCTGATTGCCATCAGGAAAATGTAGGAGGAATGGATAGCAATACAAAGTGCCATAACATCGTCGGATGGCCTCTCGTGGCTTCGGCTGCCTTCTCCGAAGTAATGTTTTACGGCGGTTCCCGGGAAAGGATAAAACAGCCTAATGCGGCGGTGGTTTTAGTGGATGAGAGCTCCGCACTTCTGCTGGCCCCGGCCAGCAGAGACGGCTGGTAGAGCTTTCCATCTTCGCGTCGGAGAAACACACACACACATATACACAGACACAGTCAAGTATTTTCAGCACTCGTTGATGATGACGAACTGAAAATTGAGCAAAATCTGTAAGTTTGTAAGTGGTTTGTAAATTTTCCTATAAAAAATGTGGAGGCTGGGGAGTGTGACGGACGCAGAACTAAATAATGATATATGGCTACACAAAAGAACGCAGAGATAGATGTTGAAGAACAATCGAGGAAGAAAGAAGTGTCTATAAGACCACCATGCCTACTAATACCTGAGAGGCAGGATAGTGTCAGAAGTCAAAGTAGCATGATTATCGTGACTAGTACCCAGGGTTCAGATCGTGGCAAACCGACGGAATTTACTCGTCTACTGAGAAATCGGAACGAGAAACGAAAAAGAGACAAATCGCAACTGATGAAGGGGATGAGGAAGATACATCCTTAGAATTGGAAGCGCTTAAGGAAGTCCAAAGAATCTGTGTGGCTTTGGAACGCTACTGTGCTCAGCCAGAGAAAAAGGTATCGAAGGGCACCTCCACAGCAATCATAGCAGATAAAGAACCAGACGTCCTAATACAAGAATTGTATAAGGCGAATAAAGAACAACTGGGGGACTTAACTCAGTAACAACTTACCAAGGGTATGGATTTTAAATATGGGACTGGTCCGAAAAAACAAAGTACAAGTAGTTGGGTAGTAGAGGTGACATCAAGGTAAGATTGAAGCTCTTATGCCGTGGAATACTACTGTTGGGATGGAACAGATGTAGGGTTGCGGACCATGTCTCACTTACCCGCTGATACAAATGTCAAGAACTTGGTCATGTAGCAATGTATTGCAAATTCGGGAAAGTCACTTCTGGACATTGTGTGGAGGTAGGGCATCAAATTAGGGAATGTCCGTGCCGGTAACAAAAAATGGAAATGTGTACTTTGCAAAAGAACAGATAAACAAGCACAATATGATCCCAATAAATGCTCGATGTATCGAGCAACTCTAGAAAACCTTATTAAGATGACCGCCACAATACGAGGGTATACTCGGACAACATGACCGCAGTACAAACATCGTAAAAATACTTGGGGCAAACTTGGGAAGAGGGAGAATCGCGTCGGCTGAGCTCTCTAAAATGGCGAATCAACAACGCGCCGCATTATTGCTCATTCAAGAACCACTAACCCACGAAGATCAGGTAGTTTATATCTGTAAGCTCAGCATGAATAAGAATTTTTGGTAGAGCCAAAACGGGTGAAAGACCGTGGGCCTGTGTAGTGGTCCTAGAACCTACGTGGGATGCCATCCTTCTGGAACAGTATAGTACCCCGAACATAACAGCAGTTTATCTATGTGTACCACTTGGGTCACTGATTGTGATCTCAATGTATAAAAGACTCCAGGAAGATATCGCAGAGTATACACATATCCTCAATAATCCGATCACTGAAACAGTGCCTATAAAGGTTAGTGGAGATATGAATGCTGCCTCCCCTACGTGGTATTGTACTGATAGGCAAGGGCATACACTAGAGAATCTAATTGCTGAGAAAAACTTGGCTATAATTAATACACCGTCTGAGCTCACTACCTTTGCCTCCTCTAACGTAATTTCTAATATTGACGTGACAATAGCATCAATAAATCTGTTAGAACGTATAACTAGTGTAAGGAAGCTTTCCGAGCACAGCGATAGTTGCGTGTATATGCGCGATAATAGAGGCGCCCCACTCCATGCGAAGATTCATTGTATTAGTCAGTAGCTTGCCAACTCTTCTACAGCGGAGACAAACAATACCGCAAATCTCATATATTCATTGATTGCTATAAATAAAGCGTTTTCTTTCGTTAACCCCGAGTTTCTTTTAACTTGCATTACTCTAACAGGTTATGGGCCCAGGACGCGGTAGTGTTATGTGATTAAAGTAATTAAGTATTACGGCCGCGAAACAAAAAGAGCGAGATGAGCAGCCACCACGGTTACGCGAGAATCGAGTTACTCACAAAAGACAACTTCGATACATGGAAGTTGCAAGTGCGTGCAGCGCCTTTGAAAAGCGATGTATGGAAATATGCAAATGGAAAAAGACGAAGGCGACGATTCGGCAAAAGCAGCGGCGCGGCGTAGGCCGTCGCGGACAGCAAGGCGCACTCGCAATTAATACTGGCGATCAAGGTCCAGTGAGAAAAGCCACATTGCTCAAAAAGCTCATGCTGCACAAAATGGCGGGTGATGGAGACATGCGCGAAAACGTTCGATCTTTCTTCGAGACCGTTGGAAACTGCAAGAGATGGAAGTATATATCAATAGAGATCTACTAGAACTCATGCTGCTCTACAGTTTGCCATCCAGCTATGAGAATTTTAGATGTGCCATTGAATGAGCGACGAACTGCCAAAATTAAAATTATGGAAGAGGACGCGGCACGCCGAGCAACATTTAAAGATAAAGGCCAAAACGCACAAATTGTCCAAAATCACTCAGGCAAACAAAGGTTGGTAACAGTAAGGGAGAGCCGAAGAAATTCGAAAATCGGCAGCCAAAATTCATTTGTTATATGTGTCGCAAACCAGGACAGAACCGCGAGCAGCAAAAGCACGAGAAGTCTCCTTCGTTACGACGGCCGATACGGAAGAGAAAGCCATGACGGCTCTCGCTAATAGCGAAATCCGATGGTGCCTCGACAGCGGATCAACGGCTCAGATGTGCGGCAACCGAGCGAAGTTCGAAAGAATGAAGGAACCAAAGTAACGACTCCTCAACTTAGCGAACGACGCCTGCTTCAATCAACGGCACCGGACTCGTCAAGATGATCGTTCGAGATGGAAACGACAGGCGAAGTATAAATTTGAAAGACACTTTATACGTGCCAGATTTAAGAACCGATCTACTTTCCGTAAGTAAAATTGTCCAGAACGCATATGACGTGATTTTCAATCGCGTGGGTGCCACGATTCGAGACAACGACGGTAATCTTGTTTTGACCGCCGAACAGAAAAATAACCTTTATTTTGTGACGTAACACGCGGAAACGGCCGTGAATGCTGAGGCGCGAAAGAATAACGGCTCGCTAAAATTGTGGCATATTCGTCTCGGGCATTTTGAACGAGAAATACTTGAGATCGATGGCGACGCGCGGTATATTCAAATTAAATGCAAAATACGGCGAAAGTGTAAATCCGTGCGAGATTTGTCCAAAAGGAAAAAATCACGAAATTACCTTTCCCGAAAGCTTCGAGGCGAACGACAAAACTTTTGAAAATTATACACACTGACGTGCGGTCTGATGAGAGTGAACTCGATTGGGGGCGCCCGATATTTCGCGACATTCATCGGCGACTATAGCCGTCGGTGCGATGTGAGGTTTCTCAAATCAAAAGGCAAAGTAAGGAAAGTGTTTTGGGAATATAAAGCGATGGCCGTAAAACAAACGGGTGACAGAATTAAATTCATACAATCCGACAACGGGACGGAGTATTGTAATCGCGATTTCGATACGTTTTTAGCCGAACACGGAATCAAGCGATGGTTGACCGTAGCTCGCACGCCGGAGCAGAACGGCATAGCCGAACGTAAAAGTCGAACCCTGTGTGAGTCAGCGAGATCCCTCATGATCGGATCGAACGTTTCGCAGAGATTTAGGGCCGAAGCTATCTCGACAGCGAACTATCTCAGAAATCGGTGTCCATCAAATTCAATAAACGGAAAAACACCATTCGAACTTTAGATTGGCCGTGCTCCAAAATTAGACCACTTGAGAAGCTTCAATTGTAAGGCGATCGCGCTTAATAAGGCTCCGGCAAAGGGAAAATTCGAAGCACGCGGCCGCGAATGCATTTTGGTAGGGTACTCCGAAACAGGGGTACAGTTCATAACTGGACATGGTGATTTTAGAGGTAAATTGGCAACTCTAAAATTGGTGCCTAATTGTGGATGCGAAGGTGGTATGCCTGTTACAACCGCACATGTACTTATGGAATGCACTCAATACCATGAAGAAAGAGAATGTCTACAAAAGGTCCTGACAGGTGTCAATATTAAGTAACCACCAGCATAACAACAAGTTGTCTCGAAGAAAGGACACAAGAGCTTCGAAAAATTTGCAAAACTAACCCTTATGAGGAAATAGAAAAATCATCAGTAGAGAAGTAAAAAAACTGCAATCAGTCGTAAGGGTGTGGAGCTTCTCCTATGAGAGATATCGGTAAGCTGACCGGTGCATTCTCTTCGTTTCGGAAAAAGAAACAAAAAGGTCACTAACCTCCGAGATATAGGCGGAAAACTGAAAATAAGATAAATCAACCTGTAATGTCGAGTTAGATGACGCAACCACGGCTCAGGCAATGGCCGACTACTCCGCCTCCACGAAGTTCTCCGCGGACAACGTCTGGGACTCCCCGGACTATTCTCGTTTCGATGAAATATCCTGGTGAGGACCAGACGGCCGAAGGAGTCGTTCAACTGATCTTAGTGCGGTTTTCCCGACGCGACAGTCAGGACATCCCAATGTTATATCTTAGACATATCGTCATAAGGAGATGGAGGAATGGGGATTTTTCCGTCAGTTCCCCTTGCGGTTGGTGGAGATGGAAAGTGGATGGGTTTAAAATTTTAGGGGCAATTGACGCGGTCGATACGGGGGAAAACCCCGAGATGCGCCTTACCTTCTAGATACCATCTAGATATAAATAACTAACTGTACTTCAGACTCTACCTACTTGCAGCACTTAGACTGGAAAATATGTGCACTAGAAAGGGTAGATTTCCACCTATTTTTGATGGAACAGACAACACTCGAGGTTTCTCAATGAGCGTCTTTCCACCGGCTTCTTTAACAGCTTTGCGAGGACCTTTTAATCTGCTTGATATTATTGTGTGAACATTAATGCTCGGCGTCATTGCACTTTTAGCTGCTGCAATAATACTATTTAATAATATTTTAGATTTTTTCCACTTTTATTTTTCAATACTACCTTCCTGTTTATACCTATACTAAACTTTCCATTAAGTTTCATAGTATAGCGATACCACACGCTGCTTCTTCGACGAATGTAGCATTCTTAGCAAGGACACATTTCCATGCTCGCTCCACCAATGTTCTGTCAGCTTCTTTTCTCCCATCGGAATTTTTGCGAGTTTTGGAATAGGCGAAAATACTCTACATAATGGATGTAATAATAATGTAATTTGATTGTTGCCATGTCAGTCAAAGGTATGCTAGAGCCTCTAAACATGTAATTTGGGACAATGTTAGCTTTATGGTACTCTGCATATGGGCGACCTTAAGATATATGCATCTGAGGAGGATCAATTGCACCCTGCCTTGACCACTTGCCACGTGTATTCAAGGAACATAGTAATGGACAGTGGGCAAATGTGCAGTCGTTCACCTAAAAGGAGGAAGATCGATCGACAACAGCATAGATGCTTAGATTAACAACTCATCTCGTTAACGGTGAGATTATCCGTCACCTAGTCCATGAAACCTACATATACCTATAACGACACGTACAGGATACTGTAGGCGCCAAGCAGAACATCGGTTGCAATTATCGACGACTTCTCCAGCAGATCTGGTCAAGGAAGTATCGAATAATATGGGGAAATATAAGATAACAGCTAGAAAAATTATGTCAGCTCCACCAGTCCTCTACTAATTTGGCGGACTGAAAAGGAACGTTGATGAGTTTTGTAATCTGTGGGCACGGGTAAGATGCACCGATGCTTGCACCCAGTATCTTCCATACAACGACTGTATTTGCGACGTAAAATTGGAGTCCGTGGCCATATGAGTGGAATTCCTGCATAAGCAGATAGTCCTTGATACAGCATGCGGCATTATGAATCGAATGGAGAATCCCCTTTTGTAACTCGTGCATATGGAAGGGGACGTTTTTGTATAACGCGGCGGTACGAGCGCGTGATCTTGGTCTTGTGATTAACATCCCAGTAATCGAAAATGCATTGAAAGGTCAAAAAGAATTAAAATGGATTCAAGTGGATTGAAATTGATTCATTTTCTATCCATTTTAATGGACTTGAATCTATTTTAATTCGTTTTTTGACCTTTCAATCCATTTTCGATTACTGGGATCTGCTCCGAAGGCGCTCGAGGTGATGATCCTATTAATAACTTGGAACCATCGCGAAGCATGCGGTATTCAGAAATCCGTATGGTAGCAGAAAGGCAAACGAGCAAGCCACTGCACGGACAGTACTTTCCGCGGGGGTACAACTTATCCGAGGGATTTATCTTTCGCCTTTCTAGGACCAGCGTGGCTTAAGTCCGAATCGGAAAGTTTCATCCTCGCGTGCCAAGATGGGGTCATCGCTACCTTACAATAATGATAAAAATGATGCGAGAAGAGCTCGAAAATACGCTCTGTAGAGCGTGCCAAGTGTACGCTTAGACAATAATGCATATCTTTTCGGCAATCTCAGCCTACGTTGATCACTGCATGCGTGGTGCATTACCATATACGCACCACGTATGTTATCGATGACATCTTTGTTCTGTCTTACGCCCCTACTGAAATTCAGTCCGTAGACGGTAACGAGAGGTGTCGAATGTTTTGGAACTACTCGTTTCCGACAAGCAGGTAAATATCTGCCAACAAGCCTGATATCCAATATTAGAAACGTACCGGCCTGCAGACAATATGCTTTGTCCATCGTAGGTCGGATGAAAAAAGCGTCAATACTGGGCTCTCTCCATTTATTAAGATCGCATGAAACTTGTGGCCACTATCCTGATGGTAGGAGTATAATAGAAGGAGGCCCTGGTTGATCTACGGTAGAAGGGAATGAATATGGATTTGTTGTTTGGGCTCTGACACAGCCCAAACAAGACAATGGAGGCTCTGAGAAGTTTGGAGTTTTAGTCGGTAAACCTTGTCACTGACCGAGAGTCCGACAAACGAGGAAGACGCTTATCATCATCCATCATCAAAGGCTTCCCAATTGGGCTTAATTCATTTCCCCTTTCATTTCAATTAATTCATTTCCCCTTTCATTTAACTTAATACATTTCCCCGACAAAAAAAAAATAATTCATTTTTTCTACGAGGGGATGGGGAAACCTTCAAATGGCACCATGGAGTTTGTGTATTCCAAGGTGTTACGGATGGAACCGCGTTCTGTTGTACCACTGTTAGTAGTTTGGCACAGGTGCAGATGCCGCTCTAGTCGGCTGGGTCTACTGTATCGAACAACTACGTTCTGCGTGGGTCAGCCGCTACTAGAACCTCGATTGCGATACATGCATATACGATAGGTTTGTGTTTTCGTTCGCTCCGTCGAAACAAAATGAAATGAGTGTCTCTCTCTTTATCCTGTCAATTTCCTCCAACTCGCGTCGTTGAACAAACCTAGCGGGATCGGCATTTAATTATTCAGTTGCGCAGTTGCTGCAACAGTTTTTGGTCCGTCAAGCCGAATTCTGCTCAAAAGGGTAAAGAATCGCGAGTGGAAAGTGGAAAAAAAGCATCGAGTAACTACTCTCGGATAGCGCCCCTTGCTATCTCTCTCTCTCTCTCTCTCTCTCTCTCTCTCTCTCTCTCTCTCTCTCACTCTCACTCTCTCTCTCACTCTCGGGCAGCGTGAAAATCTCTTACGGATGCAACACCGTGACCGTACAGCACTTCGCTAGTTTCCGTAACCTTTCGTAACACGCTATCGTGTGGGCATCTGCGGTCGGGTCTTGCTTGGACCGAACGAAAGCTCGGTAATTTCCGCGCTCCGTCGCATCACACGTAATTCAGAGTCGAAGGCGAGCTGCTCGTCGCGCTCGGCCTACTTCGGTGCCATTTCAACAAGACTCGGCGCACCTCGTGAGTCGCCATTGCCTGCGTCGGCTTTCATACATCGCTGGCATAGCGGCGTGGCTCTTCGGCGAACTCGGTACGGTTCATAATTCACCGGGAATCTATACGTTCGATCTCCACTACAACGCCGCGGTCAAATCACTAGTGCACATAGACACTATTTATTGAAGACAATTGTGACATTTGTAGTGGATATAAAAGTGCCGTTTAGATTAAAGTGGCATTTCGGACCATATCGGACCAATTGAACAATCTGCTAGTGGAGCAGGAACAAATTATTGGGACTCTTGGACGAACCGTTGCCAATTTCAAACAAAATTAGGAAAAAAATGTAAACCTTGCAGTGACACGCAGTCGTCATGCAATAGTGAATAGCAATTGGGAACGTTGCTTAGCATTAAACCACAAAATCGAAGCCACTACTGACGATGTTGACAGGAAGACAAGGCCCTACTTCACGGCGGCAGTATTTCTCACCGCAGAGGAGCTCTACCTGGGGGCATCAGGCTACTTCGCTTCAACTGCAGCTAAGTTTGAAACCGATACGGAAAAATTTTTTTTTCTCCCGGTTTATTTACAATCTGTCTCGTGTTCGACATTAAGTAAATTTTGTACATTTAATGCTATAACTTGAATAGCATTTACCCACTGGTAAATACTTTGACATATTCACATGAAAATCGAGTAAAGTTTTTGTCGTTGTATTTTTTGAGCCTTGAATTGGTTAGAGTATCTTGGAGTAGTTTGACCACTAGTATATTCGGATGTTTAGTTAGCCTGGACTTATATTTATGGTAGTGAGTTTTTATTTTCTCTCTAACACTAGGCATTTTCATGTCTTTTCTGTTAATGTCGTTAGGGACAAACCAAGGAGCTTGGACTATGTTCCTTAGTGTTTTGGATTGAAATCTTTCTAGTATTTCTATATTGGAGATAGATGCCGATCACAATAGTACATTATTGTCGAGCGTTAGCTTACATTTCTTTCCCAGGAGCCAGTACATGTTCCTTAGTTTAAGGTTAAGTTGTTTTCGTTTAGACCAAATATGTGATCTCCAGGTGAGTCGACGATGTCTCCTCCCGAGATATTTAACTTCATTGCTTTGAGGGATGATTTGAGGGATCAATGCTATTACCATTAAGGAAGACTGTAGGATACGTATTTTTGCGAAGTGTGAAGGTAACATGCGTAGATTTTGTTTCATTAATTGTTATCCTCCATTGTTCAAACCATAAACTGGCTTTATCGAGATATTTTTACAATATTCCTATTTCTGGTCTCGAGTGGTTTGACAGAATCGCAGTGTCGTCTGCATATGTGGCCGTTGTAACATCTTTCATTTTTGGTATATCTGCAGTGGACAGTAAATATAGGGTGGAACCCAGAACACTACCTTGAGGTACACCAGCATTTACTGGATATATATTTGTTACTGTCTCATTGATTACTTCGCCTGACGCAAGGCGGGCGAAGTATTGAATTCACCAACAAAAATTTTTCCGATTCTTCGATTTTGGGAATTTTTTGGTGGAAATCTATT
>JAPYZR010005926.1:0-12785 GCA_030522945.1 Trichopria nigra
TGTACACTTTGTATAAAATATTCATAACAAAGACCACGGAATGGTTGCGGTTGAATAAACTCATATTGTAGACTAAATTATAAAAACTTTATAAAGTTTTCGAAAGACGGACTGAGCGGCTGCGGCCGTAGGCCGCAGTCGCGAAGTATATTGGATTATTGAGGCCCGTAGGAGGCCCGAATTATTGCGAGCGAAGCGAGCCGGGGGTCCAGGGGGCAGAGCCCCTTGATGGGGTTGACGGCCAAAGGCCGCAGGGGCAAAGCCCCTAGTTCCAATTTGAATTCCACGGGTATTCTTCACTCACCTCGTATTCGAAATTTTTCGTATATGCTCGATTCCTTTTGGCCTTACCTATGTCATGTATATCAATGGTTTGTTATTGTCAATCGTGCACGAGTCTTGATATAAGGCGGATGTTGGTAGAATTAATGAAGCCAACAAACATATGAAGTAATAAAAATATAAATATATTGTCAAATACAAATATATTGTTCAGTATACTAATTATATATTTCGACCCATACCAAATGTAATTGGGATCGAAGTATTATTGAATTTGGTCACTTTTTTCAGCAAATGTCCATGCTTGAAATCATAAATGGACCTAAAAATGCAACAAAAATATTGATAATATAATATTGATAATATAATAACATATAGATAATATAATAACAGCGCCGAAACTTATGATAAGATTAAGTAATGTTGCTATAAGGTTGTCAACCTTGTAATGTACTACAATTAAAAAAAAATTATATCCTTCTTAGTTTATTGAGGAAAGTGAAGAATGAGTAAAAAAAATCATCGGCTTTTGTAAAGTTACCAATCAGAAGTCGAGTATCTCCGATTCTACGATCTCCAATCTTGAGCAAATGTGAATGATTCAGAACGTGCACCCGTACATATGTGTGAAAATCAACTAGTATGAAAAATAGTACGAGACATTACTTTTCTTGCATCAAAGGGAAGTGTGTATGTATATTTCAGCTGCATTGCATTTAATATCAAATTTCTCGAACAGGGAGTGGGGGCTACTATTTCACGTGTGTCTAAGTTGAATACTTCGGTCTAACTTGCGGTATGAGGGAGAAGCATTTTCTATACTGATGTTCATTTGCAATGTTTATACATAAAAATAATATAAATAGCCATAATATAGCAACTAATGCATATGATACCCTGCAAACATTGAAAATAACAGTTACTTAAAATTTCCATAAATGTTATTTGTCACATAACTGTTACGTAGTTGTTTCGTAATGGTTCCTAATTTTCAAAATGTTGATTGCTGGGTATGAAATATGATTTAGTTACAAAGTTTTATAGAAGATAAGTATATACGTCTGACCAATGACCAACTGAGCGACTGCGGCCGACGGCCGCAAGTACGTAGCCTGTACTTTTATTATTACATTTGAATTATATTCGAAGAAAAGAATGAGAATTTTTAGAAATTAACGATAACTCGAGTCAAATTTGTACTCCCTAGGGAATGAAAATGAACTTCTCAGTCTCCTTAGAACTCTGGTTGGAAAACATACTCTCTAAATTTGAATCAGCGAAAGTCACTGCCAATCAGCGAATATACACTGATAATCAGTCCAAACCCTACCATCTCGTAGGGTTTGGGCTTTTCGCTGATTCAACTTTAGAGAGTAGGTCATCACCTCCAGTCAACGTGTATAAGATATTGCGTAAATCAAAAAATTAAAAATAAAACAATTCTTCATCTCTACGGTCAAAAAGGACATGGATTCGTCGCCGTGAAGCGCTAAACGCAGTCGGGCGAAGAGCAGAAAACATGAAGCTCGGGGAAGTATCATTGAGAACGCGGAGCACTTCTACGGCGTTATACGTGGCGGGATTAGCCTTTCCGTCGTCTCACATCAAACTTTCCCGATTAATCAAACAACTCTTCCCTTTCTGACGGTACTGACTGGGTCTCCGCATCCCATTTCGCGGTGGTGACGATGCCACCGTAATGTAAACTAATTAAACTGGAGGCCGGGCACTAATGTGTCCATTATGTCGTTCCGCCTCCGCTCCGGCCACATGCCGGACCCTCAAACCGTTTCTATTTCAACTCCTCAACCTCCTTACTCAAAATTCCCCGCAGGTCCGGTGAGACAACTGCTATGATACAAAATGGAGAAGCCGCTACGAAGAGCTTATAGTGCATTAGAAAATAATAACTCGAGACATAATCTTTGCTCCATTTTTTATGTTCAATTATAAGTCATACGTAATGTGAATATGATACATACGTGTATTTGTAATATTTCCCTAACTACAAAACATTTTTGGATCAACGTAAGAGATGTATGTATCGTGCACATTACAAAATAAAAATCCGATAAATCTAATATTCATAGAAACGTTGCTGGATCATAATCCGGATTCACCATAAGTGAGATCAAGTACAATTTTTGTTATCCTTTTTTGCAAAATAATGCAATCCTTTTATCTTGAAGTCTAGTAAGAAAGATAATACTTTCTACAGAATGGGTCAGGCTGTAAAACAGCATTATGCTGTGTCTCGCCCATTGTACAGATAAGTTTTGTGCAATAAAGACGATTATTATTATTATTATTATTATTATTATTATTATTATTATTATTACTATAATAATTTCAAAGGAAAACCAGAGACGATTAACACGAACAACAAAAAAAAATAAAAAATAAAAAAAATAAACAATCATCCGATCGAAATTGACGCAGCCTAATAAACTAAGTGATTATATCTGATACCTGATATAATAGCTAACCATGGCCCTCTGTATTTACATATTCTCTACTTCCCCACTATCCTTACCGTTCTAATTCAGATTAGTACTTAATAAATATTCAATACATACTAAATTTAAGGAGAGACAAGAAAATTCAAATTGCATAGGAGACAAACACATTTCACACCAACAATGAAGCTTGTAAGTGGTTACTCGTTGCCAATAACTTATACAATCATTTACGGTGGTCCAAATCAATCGGTAAAATAGCTGATCAATATTGTTCAGACTTTAAGGCATGTACTACGAAATATATAGGTATTAGAAAATCGTGGGAAAAGATGGGTACTATACAGAAGGTAACAAGAAGAAGAAGATCAGTTCAATATCAGATGCAGTATGTTGTTGGATTCGGATGGATGATGATCTGGTTGGAATTTTAAAAACAAGATTTTCGTTTCAGACATGTATAGAAATCCTTCTTTAGAATTTATTATGTATTGTTGTCATATTAAAACTTAGTTCCTACATGTCAAACCAGACTCTGTGTCAATAAAATTTGCCTATATTTCATTTAAAGTAGAAGTCAAAAAGTAAATTAACATTCATCAGCGTGAATTGCTTTCTCATTATTAGAAGTTAAAATATCTGACGTGTATATATTGCATGTAACAGTGTTCCTAGGTCATAACTTTGGGATGCTTTAGATTTTATTCCGTACAATCCAGAATACTTTTCTTTACAGAAATAGAGGCTCAATTTATTTTTATTACAATTAAGCATTAAACTAGTCATATAGATTTTGATCTAATATTCAGAAACGTGAACAAAGAAGAATTGTAATTTCTGTATTGAATGTATAAATAAAGTCGTAATGAATTATTTGAGAAAACTATATATAATACAGATAAAATACTTTTCTGAGAAATAGAAATTACTTAAAGATAGGTTGTACGACAATTCAAATACAAATACTATTATAAAAATACGAGAATTGATTTGACATTTTGCGTCAACAAACATTTTGTAAATAAATATTGTTAGTTTCATGATTAAATAATCATAAAGAAATTATAGATTTATGGTATTCCATACTACTTCAGCGACGTGATAAATATGATTCAGGGAATGACGGACATAAAAAGAAAATATCTCCTTAATTTTTAACGAGAACTTTCGAGTTACATTTAACCCGACTCTTTGTTTGACCCTTCGGAATAATCGAAAACGATAAAGGTACCACTTTCCTGCAAAAATGAATATTTGAAAATTCGTGGAAGAAATAATCCTTTCAGGAATCAATTATGACCCAGTAGCCATCCAGGTTTTCTTTTCTTAGGCAAGAAAAAAACTGGCAACCCTCCTATCTCCTATGAACCCCATCATATACGGACCGAACTCCGAAGTATCAACGAGGGGGGCGCGACTATCAATTATTAACACTTCCATCTGTTGGTAGATCTTGCAGTATCCCCCGTCCCTCGGACTCTCGAAATATTCAATACAATGAAGTTTCCTACGTCATATTACATGATGCATCAAGCCTTATGGCAGCTTTTATAATAGCGAATTTTCTGGAAAAATTACCCTCCTGATGTTCTTTTTCAGATACTTTAATGCTACATCTAGAACAATATCTCGAACAATAAATAGTCAACATCAGAATTTTCCACTTCATTTCTTATAGATAACTGAATAAAATGTTTAGAATTGATTCGAAATTGTAAATTGTAATTATGTAAATAGTAAAAATATATTTCATATTTCATTTTTCTAGATTTTTACGTAAAAATATAGTAAAGATTTTACATTTTGCAGAATAGAAAAACGTTTGGATAATTAAGTAATAATCCTTATAGCACCGAACATTGTAACAAGTTTAAATCATATTGTAGTAAGGTTGTTGTTAACCTTAAAATAACCTTACGAAACCTTGTTATGAAGTTCGGTGCTGTTAGAGAAGCGACTAATTATACATTCCTGACGTGTTTCGTACTTATACTTATTGGTGGTTTATTTTGATAAATGACCATTTAAATTAATAAGTAAAATTAATTTTTTTAGGTAATCCCAAACAGCACACACCAAACGTCCTCAGGTCATCATTAAGTCTGAAGATATCGTAAGGATGTTGAAGGAACTCTTGAGGACATCCTGAGTCAGATGTGCTGTTTGGGATATAGATAAAATATTTCTAATTGTCATTCGAAATCCATAGTCTTTCAACGTTCTAAATTACTGAAATGTAACAATCACCGATATTCACATACGGAATGCTAGTTTTAGTGCACTTTGTAAAGCAATATGTCTATTTAAATTTAAACGAGGAAATTAAGTGTACACATGATACATCTACTTCGTTAAGGCGTAACCTTTGGAGAAACGGCTTATTATGTATATGCATGTCGCGCCCCATTTTATGCGCCAAAGGATGCACCGTGGCATTTTAATCAAGTGCCTAGCATATTCCGGCCCTGGGCTAAACGCGCGTGTCTCCGAAATGTGCACTCGGCATGGGGTCCTCTTACAAATTGGCATCCGTTTTGCCCCCTGTCACTGTGTCAACGATATGTCATATTATTCCTGCCTACATTATTGGAGGGATTGAATCCGGCAATAGGCATAAATTTGATACTACGGTAATGTGACTGTGACACTGATTAATAATCGATATCACAATATATTCGTTGTAATGAAAGAAATCGAAAGTGTTACTGCAATTCCCTGGCGTACAATTTAATTTTGTATAATTCTTATCCCTACGAATTTTTATGTTTCTATATATCTTATATATCTATATATATTAAAAACCATAAATATATAAATAAAACAATAGTTCAATTTTGCAAAGTTTACAGTAGTATCAATCTAAATCATTATTTATTTATATGTTTCGTAGATAACCTTACCTTCATCATCTATAAATTAAATTTAAATCTGGAACGTTTAGCAAGTAGAAATTGAATAAATTTCGAAAGTGAGCTCTACTTCTCACAACAATATAAAAAATCTCTTGTTATTATCCAATTGCCCGATAATAATGCAGCGACCTCCTGAATGATTGACCAGACAGGATGGATTCGATCGATTATAGGTTAACTACAGATTATACTGATTGGCTCCGTATAAACGTGAGAAAATTATTTTTTCTCACCACTTCCTTAATAGTATTTTAAAAAATTTGTAATCTGTTTCATTATTCATAATATCATCAAGGAGAATCATAACATTCTCCTTAAGTTACGGTCATTTCACTATAGTTAAACTAAAAACTGCTGAAATATATGTGAACGTAGTACATTTGTACTGGATGTTAATTTATTTATTTATTTATTTATTTATTTTTTTTTATGAGTTATGGCAAACGTTATCAGGAATCACTTAGAAAACTAACAATACCGAAAGAGTTTAAATACCAACCATAGAAAATCAGTAACGCACGAGGCGTGACATCAATGTATGAATCGAATTGTTGACTGAGAGCGTAAAATATCATCCTGTTCGGAGTGACGAACTCATCGGACAAAATGGTCATTATGTTTTTACGCGCCAACTGTCGTCTCGTGGCGTCACAGCAGGTTGTGTTTATAGGCGTAAAACAATTTCCAGCATAGAAAATCACGCGTTATAGTTTCATCCCATAACGGCGTGCCATTCAGTCGCCGTGGTTCACGGGGCTAGTGTGGGATTCGTTACGGGGTATTCATAAACCATCATAACTTTGCCAGGCCGGGTCACGCGCGCCACTCCCTATCTTCGCCATGGATACGCAGCAGTTCGTCGAAAATGGACCATTACTATTTAACGTAATCCAATGTAAGCCCCCGTCAAATTCCGCCAAGTTTGTATTACATTTTCATGAGCGAATAAACTTCAACGTCTGAATGTGCGTGCTTGTATCTGTAGGACAAAGCACTCATGTGTCCTATATCTTGAATTATTTTTTACCAAACATGGGGAATAATAAATATCAGTTTATTTTTTTAGTGAAGTTAACTGTGTTTACTTACTTTTTTAGAATGTTAATATACAATTAAACCACATACACACTTCATCCATTTCAATCTTTTATAGACCAGTGCAGATAACTTTATTCAGTGAACAATATTATTATATTTCATTGAAACAACATGAAATTACGTTTTCCACATTTATTATAAGAAACAACATTGTGTATTAAATATTGAATTATAAATATAACGTAATTCGTATTAAAAAAACGCAGAAAAATAGTAAAAATTAAAACGCGATGTAGTTTGCTTTTCCATCGTTAGGCGCCGTGGACGGTCGCCGTGGACGGTCGCGCATCCTCTCTCTTCGCTCTCGTTATAAAAATGGGTTTCTATTTAGCGCATAAGAGAACTCTCTAGTACGATCAAACACGATATTGCGCTATTATATAAGCAATATGCAGTTTATGTATTGTTGACGTACAACCAACGACTTTGATTCTTTCCACCTTCAGTCTTTCCTTTCCGTTAGAAAATTACTGGAAACAGAAACAGCAGCTATTAATAATTAAATGAGTTATAGGCGTGTACAATATATTATGTGCATTATTGTTTTTCTTACAATTTATTTCTGTATATGATAAAAATACAATAAACAAACAATAAAAAAAAAAGAAGTAATGTTTAAAGTTTATAGTTTGCAAGACGCCTATTTAGGAGCTGGGAAAACTAGATAGCTCCCGGCTAGTGCCTAGTCAATAGTCCAACTGGGTTGGATATAAATAGATATGTTCAGATCTAAGATAAGATACTAGCAGATCTCATTGGATATGGATAGATTGAGATCTATTTTGATCAGACTTATTTTTTTCGCGGGATGGAAATTTAGGGTTTAAATCCTTCATGAAAGTGATAATTTGCATTATATTTATTAATGTAATTTTTTTTATCATCTAATCTTCGCTTTTTAATCAATATAAAAAAAAAAACATTAAATATTTTTATTCGTAACAATTACAGCTTATTTGGGACATATAAAGGTAAATCTGTGTGAATTTCATAAAAAAAAATCATTTTCGTGGGAGAAAAAAATTAAAAACTAAAAACACGGTTTTTCGATGTTTCCCGGAAACTTTGAGGTTATGTGAAAAATGATATCTACAAAAGTTGTAGATATTTTCAATATCTCAAATATCTGCACACAACATTCCTACCCTTAAAACGAACCCCCCCTGAAGCCATCCTACTCTTTTTCGCGTTGCACTCTTCCGTTTTATCATTGTGGCGGTATTTTCTAAAATTCTACCCTCATTGGTTTGCTGTTAATAATTATGTCCACTTTTTGTTTGACAGTGGGCTAACTGCACTGGTCTATTAATTCTTCAAGGCTGATTATAACCAAAAGTGGTTACGAATATTTTAGTTACATCTTTGTTATCTCTAACCAGTTTTTTTCTTTTTTTTTTTTTTTTTTTGTAAAAAATGTACAGGGAAGTATAAAAATGGAAATGTAAAAGTAATGACAATTACAATTAATCAACCTAATTCAATAATTGTATATGAAAAAGTTTAACAGTTCAGTAGCAATTCAGGGCAGTATTAAATATATGTTATTATTATAGCCATTGAGCGCAAATGTTTATACCTATACAGTTATAAGATCAATTAAATGGACTCTTATTTCGGAACTAGGAAAATTGAAATATATGATGCACACATGATTATAATGGAATTCTTAATTTTTTTTTTTTTTTTTTTTGCCAACATTCATTCATAAATACAAAAATAATATGTGCATTTAATATAGAAGTGCACTAACGTTCTAGGGTTTATATAGAACCCTTACTAAAGATTTATATTGTATTCAGTACCCTGTTCGGTTTCCCTTAGATGACTAAAAAATGGACCTTTTTCTTTCTCTGTGGGAGTTCATTAATCCCCATTGAAAAACACCTCTCCATTAGCACTATGAAATGGATTGTAAATCTTAAAGAATAATTTTTTATAATGTATTTACAATTCATCGTATTTACAATTCATCGATGAATATTATTTTCACATCTGATCATTATTTCCACCTGCGCCGTGGGACATACAATATATAATGATTTTGGCAATTTTTGAAAGAAGATATTTTTTCTTGCTATGAAATGTCCACTTTTAAAATACTAATAAACTCTACTATTAAGTATTAATTATTACGCAGGGCATTAAAATCCCTTATGTAAGCGAATATGGGTGTCTTGAAGGTTGTTGACAATTAACGTTACATTAATATATACTCTTCATAATTACATTATTATGTTTTATTATACAAAATTAATAATACACAGACAATATACAATACACATAATATACACATAATATTATACAAATTTAAAAATGGAAGAATTTGAATGAAAGCTGATAAACAATGGATAATAGACATGTGGTGTCTTGCAATAAGTAGTCACATATATAGGTTAATATTTATAACATTACTAATTACAGCACTGAAGTACAACTGATGTAGAAAGGGGAGATATTCTTAATGGTAATAATAAGACGTTAGTATGTTAAATTAAAACAATGATAAACATAATGCAAATTGATTAATCTTTATTTTTTTAACCTAAATTAATTTTATAATTTTTGACAAAATATATATGAAAATCTATACTTTGATGTATTCTAGCCTTCTGATGATTACATATGTGATAATAAAAGTTACCAAATGGACAATATTTTTAATAAAAAAGAAAGAGCACAACATTTTGCATTGTTGTGTTTATATGTATAATAATGATTATTTTTGCTCTTATGGAAAAGTATTTATAAATATCTGTAATGTACTGCTTCACAATTAGATTCATAAAGTATGCATTAGATGGCGATGCGTGTCAATTCACGCGAGCTACGAGTGACATTTTTTATTGTGCGTTCTAATTAACATTAATTATATGTGTTCTGTGTCAACATAGCTATTTTTTCAGATACTAAACAGATTTAAGAAAAATGGAAGGAAATTTTATCCTTCGAGTTTATATTCATTACCGTTAATGATGCGTTAATGGCCGAAAGAATAATATGCTGGGATGGAGGGCAATATCTTTGATCGTAAAATGAGGCCCTCTTCTCGTTTGCTAAGGTCATCAAGGGATTTAAAGGGCACTGATATTCCCTAAAGTTATAATGTTCTGACTAACAACCTCTGTTGCCACAAGACCTTAATCAAGTATGACCGCATAGACGTCCGGCAAGTGCATCCACGTCCCACATTTGTGCCGATCGTTAGCACGTCAAATCTTAGACTACCGTTAAGAACTTTATAAAATATTGATAATTAATGACTTTTGAATTGGCCCTTGTAGCATATAATCACAATATTATTTATTATGGGATATTCTGAACGTTGATGTTCACTCTTAATAATTGCATTTCGTATTTTGGTAATGTTTAATTTATATTTTTGTTTTTTTTTTAATTAGGTACTTGGATAAAAAATGATTAAATAATGCACCTCTACGACAAAGTCATTAATGATCATATAACAACGATGAATAGAAAACGCATATTTATGATCATTTCTTCTAGTATTTATACACTGACCAAAGTACAGTAATAGAATAAATAAGAGTGGTAAAAGAAAATCAAAATTTATGGAATAATTTAACGATCTGCAAAATAAAAAGATTAGCAATTGTACGACACGATGCTTAAGGTCGTTATTCATAGTCGGTTCATAGGGATTAATACGTTAATATGCATTATTTAAATCTTATGAAACCACTGTGAATTCCAGCCTTATAGTAAAGTTATTGTTGCCTAAAATAAACATTGAAATTTATTGTCTTATAAAATAATTTAAAAACCATCGGCAAAAATCGTGATTCGCCACGATTCTACCCTAGTAGAAAATAAGACCAGTTTATTATCATTTTTTCTGGACTCCATTACTTTTAACATAGAGGCCAGTAGAAACTGGTGTCATTTTCTATTAGGGCTGGTCTTCTATTATGAGCTTGGTCTTAAATCTCAAGTAAGATTACAATGAGAAAATAGCATAATTGGCATGCGATTCGACATTTACCTGAATCCAGCGGTACACGGAGGTCGAACGATAGTTTACCAGAGATACGAGCAAGTCCTTCAGGACTCACAAACCCACTGCAGATTGGCCATTGCGCCCTCGAGATATCCCGAAAACTCGGCGCGAAACTCTCTTGAATCCGCGCACGAAGGGGAACTACAGTTTGTGGCGTTGTTGTTTTTGATAAGGATATTAATAAAGTTCAACACCCTTGGCGCCGTGGCTATGTCAGATTGAGGTAGACAGGATGCACAACCGAGATATGATCTATCTGTTACAAGGCTTAACGTCGGACCATCAATAGTTTATTCACAAAACTTATGCAATCTCGCATCCAGTGACATTTAATTCATCGTTTGTCCGAGTTCAAATAGAAGGAGATGGTTCCCATGCTGACAGTATATTAATATTCAAGTGAATTTTATAGGCGATGTATCTGGTTCCTGGTAGAGAGAATATTTAAACAATCGTATCTTTATTCATTTTCACGTTTTCCGAAGCAAACATGTATTTTGTAATTTATTTTGAATATTTGTTTCTAATTTCATCGAATATTTTGAAGCAACTGACACCTTTAATTTCTGGTTTAGGTGTAACTGTGTCGATGAATTCCTGGATGCACTTAATACTTAAATGAATTGAAACACATTAAAAAGCATAAGCTACGAACAGTTTATATTATGAAATGCCTCCGCAAATTGAAACAAGTGAAACAGATTGTTATTTAAAAAAAACATCATCAGTCATTAAAATAGAATTGATTATTTTCTAAAAATTTAAAGCTACTAATTTAAATTTACTTTTCTTTCATTGAAAACAAAAAACAAATTGGTATTAATGAAAAACTAACGATTGATTTCCCGCTTTATACATCTATATACACGGAGATTGGGAAAATAATATTTTTAAATAGTACATGTCATACTATTTAAAAATGATCATGTCATCTAAAAATAAGGTATATAAATATATTAAACTTATATATACACGTATAAATATTACTCAAATTTGTCTATTCAAATCTATAGTTTAAATAACTTAGTTTATGCAACACACAAATAGTTTTTGAATCTCTGTAATTCAACAAATCACAGACTTGGGTATATATAAACACCGAAACAATGAAGACCGTGTTAGACCGTTCGTCTAACACATTAATCTCTAGATGATAATATGCAGTGTGATTTGCATAAATCGGCAATTAATATGCCGGAAGGTTTATTACTCTTACAACATACAAAGGTGAACGTTATATTGCTAAAGGCGTCTCAGAAGGTTTTCTCGTTCCGTCTGTTTTTCTTTTTACAATAATTTGAAAAGAATTTTAAATCTTCATAGAAACGCGAGCTTTCAAAATAATAACCTAGAGGAATGCAAAAGGGGGAAATACGACAAATATAATAATTAAATGCAAGAAGAAACTAAATTTACAAGAAAAGTCACACTTTCTACGTGCAATCGCGTCGCCTGAGGCTAGTACGTGCTGAAGGTGTCGGTGGATAAGGACAGGTCCACGAAGCAGGGTTTAGGGTTTGATAGTAGCGAAAGTCAGCGCACTGCTCCTGAGGGGGCAACTAGCTGTCTTCGTGCCGGTGTCCCCATTGCTGCAGCGTGGACTTCACTTATCACTAGCAACTCCTGCTGCCGACTCGGCTGAAAGAGTGGAAAAACGGGGATAACATCCCACGTCGAGTCGACGCTTGCACTTTGTTCCATCGCAATTGCGATTTATCGTGTTTCGAAGATACAACACAAATGAACCAGATTGTGTTTAGAAATGTGCATAAAATACGCCTTTTCATGAATCATGACAAGAAAGGCAGATATTTTTATAAAATTATCTTTTAACTATCATGTAACAGAATTTCTTAATTTGAATGATTAGAAATCATTATAGATTCGGTATATCAAAGTTCTTTATAACCGTTATTTTCAAGCATATTGTTTAGTACCGTTTCTATATGTATGTTTATATTTGTGTTTACGCTTGACCACGGCGCTTGTACAAATTCAAATTCGAATGTTTGAAAAAACAAT
>JAPYZR010005927.1:0-16337 GCA_030522945.1 Trichopria nigra
CAAACCGTACCCGAAACCGAATGACAAAATTTGACCGTCCGTTGGCGCTGCGGTAGCGCCTGTTCGTACATATGTCGTACGATAGTGTTTTCAGTGTACGCAGAAATCGAATGTATCCGATATGTGAGAACATCGGGAAATATAAGGTTTTATAGAGTATTTCGGTGATGTTAAACTATATGCCGATGTTACTTTAAAATTTAAAAGAAAATAATCGACGTTGACATGTGATTGTACTCAAGAGAGGTCATGTTTGTTCAAAGGCGATCATTAATAAAATTGTTTGCTTTTAATTATATAAGTTTCATATATTTTAGAAATCGGTTTAATTTCCTCAAACTATTTCTCGAAGCGAAATAAATCTACAAATATGCAAATATACAGTATGGAATTAAAAAAAAAAACTTACGTCATTTATTATTTACTTTTATTTTAAAAATATAACCCCCTTCCTAATAGAAAATAAGACCAGTTTATGGCCATTTTCTTCTGGACTCCATTGCTTTTAATATATAGAGGCCATAAAAATTAGGCAAAAACAGTTGTCATTTTCAAGTAGGTCTATATATTTACAATGCGATTACACCATTGAACGTTTTATAAATTCTCTATAAAGTAAGACTTGATCATCATTAAAGATCGAGCTATTCATCCCTATATACAAAAAATATTCGCGATTTTGTAATTTCAGGTATTACTGAATGGGGTAGATGAATGTATTGAGGTAGGTTTCTAATTTAATCTGACTAAAGCCAAATTATATCATTTTGCAATCATTCGCCAATATCTCGGTTTAAAAAATATTTGTTTAACTTAATTGAAATAACAAAATATTTTTTTTTTTTTAAACAAGTTTTACATGTAAAACAAAATATCAAAAACACTACTGGAAGCGTGATAAATTGCACAACGGAAATCGCGAAAATTCTCAATAGTTCCTTTCTACAAAAGTGGGCTAAAAATACTGATTTACGCACTTCTCGATTAAGGCGACTGTCATGTATTTATATCTATATATAGAATGAGCGTTAATCCTTCGCCGCGTGCGTACGAATTAAAAGGCGTTTATCCCTTAATTGAATAGACTCGATTACCGGTTGATTGAGCTCCGGGTTCTTTGGCTCCGAACCTAGGTGGGGTGTTGGGAACCTTTACTGATGTACTCTGCACCGAACCGGTTTCTTGAAGAGGATCGTTTACGATGCCCATGTACAGGATCGTTCCTGTTGACTCATCTTCAATATAAAACAAGAATGGATGATACGCGTGGAAAATCTCGTCGCCGATTTTGTTGCCGATCTGCACATCTGAAAAAATATATATGTCACATTAAATTAGCTGACTTACCGTTCTTGCAATTGATATAGGGAACAAAGATATTCATGATTTTCATCCAAGTTGTCACTTTATCGTCAGATGATCGAAACATTAAAACAACTTTGGGTAATAGCAATGATGTCTTTCAAGACATTCAACTGTTATATACACAAATCGAGGATAATAGCAAAACGACTTTTCAAGATTCCTAATAGTATTAAAGATATCATTGGATTAGGACAAAAAACACTCTTCTCATAAAGAACCAAAAAACTATTCCTAATATATTAGTTTTTATAATATTTGTTTACAAGGAAACGTCACATTAATTCATCAACTAAACACAAGAGAAATATGTGTTCAAATCCTACAAAATTTTAGTAACGAAAACCATAATATATTAAGCGATTAGAACAATCGAAGAAAGAAAAATCGATTGAAAAGTTCACCAAAGTCTAACCAGATATTTTCTTTACAAGAGCTGAACCAACATTAAATTTGAATACACTGTTACAACCGAAGAAACAGTTGTTGCTTTAGGTTTATTCCAATTGACTTCATTGATAATATTTTACTTTGTACCCAAACCATACAATGTTAATATTGAAGAAATTAAACAATTTAAGGGGGTTCTAAAACAAAACAGTTACCGACGGAGCTATTCAATAATAAAGGTATAAATACAAA
This sequence comes from Trichopria nigra, assembly GCA_030522945.1. Lineage (NCBI taxonomy): Eukaryota > Metazoa > Arthropoda > Insecta > Hymenoptera > Diapriidae > Trichopria > Trichopria nigra. The sequence goes on from JAPYZR010005927.1 coordinate 2,005, forward strand.
AATGAATGAAATGTTGTCCAAACATTTAGGCTCTGAAAAAACAAAAATTCCTGCAATAATCATTCAAAATTAAATGAAAACTTTTAAATGGAAACAAATTATTTTTAAGGTAGTTACAATAAGAATAAGTAATTTCTTTCCAAAAATTTTTACTTAATTTTACATGATTTTCACTGGAATTTTGTTGTGGAATTTCATATATTGTATGTACAATCACCCTTTCAGAGCCCACATGTTTAAACAAAAACGTTTTTAGGTCGGTAAGTGTTTTACTTTGGAACCACCTTAAGGATCAATTAAAACAACACAATTAAGTGATGTTGTCTACGAGATAAAATGTAATAATGTGATTGTGTATACAAAGTGTAAGACAATTAAATAGGTTCAAATATGTACCTGTAGCAGCGTATGCAGTTGATCCCTGTTCATTTACTTCTATTCCAGCCTTTTGTAAAATGTCAGTGACTAAGAAAGGTGACCCATCATAATTTGTACGTACGATTCCCGTCAGTACTGCTGTTTGATCAAAAATATTTCTGATTCCCAACTGCAAAGAACAAAAGACCTTTTCTTAGTATTTAGCATTATATTGTGGTCAGAAATTGTTTAACGAGTGTCGCAATTTATATCTTAATGTTCTGCTATTGAGTAGAATACGTGTTTCGTACGTCTCTAAGTTGATTTTCCAGGTGAGAGGTGATATCAAATTTGAATTTTGGAATAGCCACATCGACTTGAAGATCCTGCATAAGCCACGTGTTTCTGTTGATAACAGTTGGATTTATATTTTTCAGCAAGTTGGTCATCTTTTGTTCAGAACTGGGAAGTATGAAATACATGGCCAATTTGTTACCCTACAAGAAAAATATGCAGGTTATTGAAATTTGCCAAAGTCAAAGTTTGTATAACTATAACTTGACACTATCTGGTATAAATCTCTATAAATTATATTTCGTCCCCGTTTGATTTAAATACGTGAATCAATTGCTATCAATTACACAGTTTTTAAAATAGATATTTTTGAATTAATTTATTTAATTGCTTAATTATTAATTAAAAAGGTTCGATATAATTGCAAAGCAAGATATTATCATTGAATTTATGGACTTACGGAATATGGAATACGAAGAATCTTAGCGTCAAGTTCGGGGGATTCGGTGAAATAAAATTTATTCGTCGTTTTCATGATTGGTGTGTCTATTACTTTCCCCGACGCTGTACGGAATTTGCCAATCTGCGTGTCAGTGGCCGAGAAAGGTTGGCGCCGCCAATTCCCTTTGAAGTACATCGCACTCGTGATCACCATCTTCGAGTCTTTTAGACTTTGTTCTGGAATTTCATATAATGTATAAAATTAAACAGGTTCAATTGACGTGAATATATAAGCAATAAGCAAATAATTTACTAAATAAAGAACTGTCAATAAAGGAACAGGATAAAGTGATGATTTGGTGAAGTTATTAATAATATAACAAGTTGTAACTATATATGGGGTGTACATTAAATGAAGGTTATTTTTATATTAATTCATTTCACGTGGTTTTGTTTGAACTATTACAATCAGTATTCATTATTCAATTGGCCGAACAATGTTGCTTATTTATTCTTTTGTGGTGTAATATTTAATAATTCGGCAGAATTACATTTGTTCCATCATATATCATACTTTTTATATCCTGAATCATCCTACAACGTTTAATAATAATTTTTGTTGCGTACTTTTATTGATTTTCTTTTCTTTATATTATTATGAGTCTTTCCCATTTTCTTTTATCATTCGAAATGTATTTTTATTTCAGTTAACACATTAACGATGAAGTACTCCGGTTTTTTAAATTCATTTTTATAAATCTTGTTATTGTAATTATGGAGTGGGAATTTTTCATCGAAAAACTTGTTCCCTATACCATTTTCGTGTATGCTGTTTCAGACTGAGCTTAAAATTGAAATATTTTTTCTAGAATATCAAATGTAGCGGCTTTTATGTCAGAAAACATGACAAATGGTGTTCGATTTTCGAAATTAAAGATGGCGAATCCAAGGCCGAGATTTGAAAAACAAGAGAAATTTTTGATGAAATCGTTCATTATTATATTTTTAAGGTCTGTGAGTCCGAATCTGTTGTCATATTTTCAATATCCAAGAAAAATCAGAATTTTTTAAATAAATACGACTTTTAATAAGGTGAAAGCCAAAAATATACTAACAAACTACATGATTTTTGTGCTCCTATTTTTGAAAAAAGTGTGAAGTTTTCTGGTGATTTCAATGTGAAGAAACTATTTTTTCTTTAAACATTCATACTTTTTTTTTTTGACATAAAAGCAGCCATATTTAATTTTCTAGCAGATATATTTCAAATTTAAGCTCTGATTCTGAAAGTGTAAATTCCCACTCGTCAATTATAATAATAAGGCTTGAAAATGAACAAACAAATTGGAGTTTTTCATCGTTAATGGTTTAATGAAAGTCCACGTGTCTCAATAATTGTAAAAAATGTCTATACTTCTTCTGATCCGTTATCTTTATGAAATGTTATCAATATTAAATGCATCATTTAATATTGAAAAAATTGTGTGATTTTTCTTGTTTTCATCTATTAAAACGCACATCCTACGAATCATTATTTCATTGTACAATGAACTAAAATTTGTCTTCTTTTCGTCAGATTCATTCACTTGAAATATTTGATGTTATCTTCCTTATCTTTGTTTATTCATTTCCTTATTTATATACTTTTATTCGATCTGTTTGCATACTTGAAAATATGTTTTTCGTTTTAAGTAAACTCTCTTCGTTTGTTGATTTTTGTTCCAAATTATTAAAAGTCACTCATTAACACCACAGAGTAATAACAGAAAGCCAAAGACCTACTCCTAAACTATGCATGACAAAATTTCGTACTTTCCGTTACCGATTCTCCTTGTACATCGCTTAAAATATCTGTAAACCTTTCACATGGAATCGTCGTGAATGTAAAAATAAAAAATATCATAAGAATATGTACAAATGGATTAAATTCAATCCTTTGATGTGCAAACATTCGAATAAAATAACCGATGTAGAAGTATAGGCTCGGTAAGTAAAACTGTGTTAAAATCATGCGACTTTAAAATGAGTTTAAAATTATATTAAATATATAAGCTTTTTTCTTTGAATTATAAACGTTTTGTGCAACAAGCAATGATAATAGAGCAGACATATTCATTTCTCATTACAATATATATGATTTTTATTCTATATACATATGACTGGACATACCGTTATCGATGAGTTTTGTAATTTTGCCCATGGTGATGTTTTTTACCCAGTTATTGATACTTTCGGCGGCCGTATGAGTATCTGACAAATTGGTATTAATCACCTCCGTGTTATAAAACGTTTTCACAATTGCCCCGTACCTTTGTCTTGGCAAAATTCGCGAATCAATGAATAAACGCGTGCCAAGATTCAAGGTAGAATCCGAATGAACCATCTGAAAATTATTTACATTTTTATAATTATATTTAAATAGTTTGGTGTGAAATTGTATATCAATTGTCTTGAGAAATAAATTTTCAATTGCATAATAGTGAAATTTAACACTCCAACGTAGCGATATTCTCAATTTATATATACATATATATTTATAACTTTTTAATCAACTTTATGTTTGTATTGTGTATAGTATATATAAGTAAAAATGTTGAGATTTTCGTTTAAAGTTTAAACTGACCGTCAAAGATTTTAAAATAGTGGCGAACTTTTCCCGAATTTTCGGCCTCGCAACAGGTAGGTGCATCGCAGTTGCAATTTCTTCCGCTGTCAGTCCTTCGGCTCCTTCGTAAAGTAAAACCAGTGCTAATTTTAGCGATAACGGAGATACCATCACATTCCCTCCATTGTTTATTGCCATTACCTGAAAAAAATATATAAAATTGCGTCTTTATTTGTATTAACTGGTTTGATCGAGGATATTTTGAAAACCTCTTTTTTTCGTCAATAAAATACGTTCTTTATCATTGTATAGGGTATAAGAAGGCGAATTTCGGAACTGTTTGCACACAGTGATAATATCCTGATACATAATAGGAAGACGAATGTAAAATAAAATAAATAAATGACAGAGATAGAGTTAAATTTGTAATTTTATTGCCATTTTTAATTGTCATAATAATAATAATAATAATAATAATAATAATGATTTGGTGCATTCTTATGTTCTTAAATCGTACCCTGAGAAGATTCCAATCGAAGTCGTTGAAATTTTCACCCTGATATGGAACGAAATCGTCCACGCCGTCGTCGATTGGTTGTTGGCCCCCTGTCTCCATTCCTCCATTCAATGATGTTCTTTGTGTATTTCCGATCGCAATTCCCGATATTAACAAACATAATAGGGACCCTGAAAATTAATTTTTTATTTAGAATTATTATTTTAATCGTTATGTATTATCATATTCGATTATGTTTAGTATGTAAGTAAGTGCGTACTTTTTACATGATTATTGAATAAAGGATATCAATTAAAAAAGAAAAACGGTAGAAATAATAGCTAAAATCTCTTATATACGAATAATACGCATTCAACCTTAGGTTGAAATTTAAACCATATTCTATTTACAATAGATCGATTGCCATTTATTTTATGTTTGTAAAGCGAAGGCCATAGTTTATAAACATCATTTCGGTCACATCTTTTATCACCGTCAATTAAGAAAGAGAATAATAGTTGAGAACGACGAGCACTAAACCCAATTACCTTTTCTTCAACATTTTTTGTGCACATTAAATTTCGACACGGCTATATTTATGTCATAGTAAATATGTAACTGGATGAAAACCGCTAAAGAAAAAAAAAAAAAAGTGTGGAAAAACCGCTCGAAATATTACAAAATACCATTTGCATCATATTGATCGCTTACTCGACCGAATATAGCAGGGGTCACGGACGACTGTAGAGGAAATTACAATAAAAACATTCATTTTTATTACAATTTCCTCTCTGAACGTATAAAAGTAATTTAAATCTACATTGTAAGACTAATCCTGGGTCCAATGGCGACAGAAAAACAGATGTCATTGTATTTATGAATTTGTTTTATCTTCTTATTTTCCCGCATTTTGTCCTATAATACAAATATGAATAATACAGCTATCGCAAAGAAAACAACGAATTAAATATTGTTAAAACTCATGAATATAAAATTTATTATTATGTAAGTCATCAATTTTTGTGTCAAGTAAACTAAAAAAACTGTACACTAAATGTCAAGAAATTGATATAAAAAAATTATAATCAAGAAATTGATATTTTCGATTTTAAATCATTAATTTACTAAGAAATAGTAAATATGTTGTCATTTCTACGACTTTATAGTTTGTTACAAATAATTTTCTTAAATCTCATACCTGATGCTTAAGTAAATATTTAGTAGAAGTAAATATTTTCTGAATATTCTTTTTTACTTTTAAATGAAAATAGAAATGCGTTGTGAAGTTATAGGTTTTTATGGTGTAAAGGAAATAAACTATAAAATCAAGACAACATTTACTTGTATTTAATAAATATGCATGTTAAGAGCGATTGTTTAAAGGCAAGCAATAATTTATAAATTTAGCAAATCGCGTTCCAGTAAATCTATTTGCTTGAATCAAGTAATTTCTTTATCAGTGCTGTATTATACATTAAAACGATCAAACATTAAAAATGAAAACTTATTTACGAAAATGTTAGAGGGACTTGAAAAAGATGTTAATTTAAAAAATTTTTTAAATTTAAGCGATTTTTGCTTTAATGTAAAATGTATTCAAATAAGAACATCAATTAATTGTTTTTTGCCTTTCATGGAATTTAGTTCTAATACAGTGATATAATATTTTTATTATATAAATGTTCATTTTTAGTTTGACACAATAATTTTGAAAAAATATTTTTTTAAATCGTCGACGTGTGATTATAATGATTATCGTTTTATGATCCAACGATGCTTCATTCTATAATAAACGGAATTGTTTTCGAGATTCGTTTTCCAGGATGTTAATTAACATAACAGAAAGTAAATGTTATTCGAAAAGTAATTTGAAATTACATAATGCATAATCACGTTCACTCGTTTTAAAAAATGTTTTATCTTCGTATCATTATTATTCACAAGTGTGTTTAAACAATTCTTAGTGAGCGCGGAGAGAAAAATAAAACCACTTTGATACATTTTTTTAATTAAAATTTTAATATATATATATATATATATATATATTAAATATATTAAATTATATTAATATACAAATTAAATGGTGATATCAATTGAAGAAACAGAAATAAATGATTCCAGTATCAGAAGAGTGATACATATAATGATCAGTAACGGAAGTGAATAAAGCCATTGCAAAGGAACGAATAAAACGAATAAATAAAACGAATAACGTAAATTACAATGATTATACGCAGTAATAATAAACGAATCGTAACAAAATATATATCTATGCATAAATGAATGAATGCGTAATTTAGAAGAGCTCTTGGTTTCCATGAATGAATGAACAATTTATTACTCCAGATGAAATGAAAAGTTAATATAATGTGGCGAATAATTGTGACAGTGCCGGTGTAGTAACAGTGACACAGAGGTATAAAAGTAGTATTAGTAATAATGACGCGGAAATTGAAGGAAATTAAAATACTGGTATATATAGTAACAGCAATAGTAATATACGTATTGCTATCGTGACGCGAGCGTAAAATTGTTGATTCGCAAATGATTCGAAAAACATGAAAGGCATGAATGAACAAGGCGACAGAAATGAAATTATTAATGGACAATTTAATAAATGGACAAGTTCTCGATAATTGTTTACTATTTAAACTTTATAAAACGTTATTTTTCGCGCGTTAAACGAGACGAAAAATGGACGGAAAAGAAAATCGAGAAAAATGTTTTTAAAAAACTCACCGAAACGTTTTCCGAGCTCCATCGTGACTATGATTTTTCCAAACAGCTTCCAATGTGAATTTTCCTTCCTGGAATCGTCGAGCGGAGATGTGCGAAGATGCAATGCGATCACCAGGAAAACCGGCCCGCGACTCGTACCACGGAATAAAACTTGGCGCCGTGCCTTTGTCGCGGTGGACACACGCGGAATGTGCGCACAACGTGAGAGGAGATAAGTTACTATATATAATAAAAGAAGGAGGAGGCAGCAGGAGCGGACTTATACGTGGCCTCGACTCGCTTACTTTTTTCTTTTTTTCATTATTATTCACATGTTAATTGACGGATTCTTTGTGTTTTCCAAATAATTCTTATTCATTGTAAGAACTTTCCCATTTTTTTTCTTAAGTAATCAACAGGATGTCAAACAGATGTCATAGCAGTCGGAAATTTAAACATCATCGTGATAATGTACATTACTGAATATTATATCATCATTTATCAAATTGTTTCATTTGTTCAAAAAATGACCATACATTTTTTCATCAAATGTTCATGTGAAAACTCATGAACGGAAATAGATATGTATAAATTTACGTTGACTAAATTCTCGGTTTTTTAAATTGACCAATCAGAAGTTGGGATAACCACAATCATTGACAAAATTATGTACTGAAATTAAAAAAATTGTATCTTTCTTAGTTTATTGGGGGAAATTATGAATGAGTACTCAAAATACTGTGTGCTCAGTCAGCAATCACTCATCAATTTTTTAAAATCCACCAATTATAATTCTATAGAATCGAGGTATCCCAGATTATAACAAAAGAATATAAGGAAACCTTAAAACATAATCGTATATCGATTTTTTCATTCTTAAATGAAATTTATCTCGTAGTAATTATAAACAAGTACCAAAAATACACGCAATTTCATATCGTATAAAACAGTAGTCGTCGGATTTATAAAATTGACTAATCAGCAGTCGAGATGTCTCCGAGTCTAATCTCCGATCCGGATCTAATATCTATATCTGTTTCAGGACATAATGAATGAACACACACACACACATATATATGCGAAAATCAACTGTTAAAAACAGTGCAAGACATTATTACGAATTTTACCGATAATGTGATTTTGGTAAAATGTACGTTTTATGATTTATCATCTTTTTTATTTTAACAACTCTTATCGATATGCATCTGCCTGATGCACCTTTCCTTGTGCATATCAAAGTGCGTAGTGTCTATATATATATTTAAATTTTCACTAGCAAACGCCGTATATACGGGCTATGTCTCTACTTTTAATTTCAATCAATATATATATATATATATATATATATTTATTTAATTCATACTGATTGGTGTTATTTCGTTAAATTTATTTCTATAAGATCAACACTTTTTTCAAGTTTATCTGAATTTTCAGTGTCAACTAAAAAATCTTATGACAACGAGATTCAGAAACAACCGTAGACAGAGAGAGAATGACGTATGTCTTTTTTTGAAGGTGAATGATTATAATGTACAAGTATAATCGCATATTCATCACTATATACAATGATTCAATTTATTTAGCTGTGATAGAAAAATGAATAGATTAAAAAAAAAAAAAATATTTGCTTCTTTAAACTTTTTTCTAATACATTCATAATTGAAATCGAGACTTTTAAAAGTATATAAACACTCGAATATTCGATTTTAAATTTTTTATCCCTGCAATGTTTAAAAATATTTTTACAAAATTTATGAAAAGATGAAAATGAAAATGAAATCAAAAAATGAGTGCAAGGAAAACGAGTTGATTGTGTACACACTATACATATATCCATATATATAACAAGTGAATAAATGTGTGAATTAAATTAATTTGTTTACGATGTGTCAATTTATCCATTTATCCGATCTTAATACGAATTTACTAAAATGCCGAGAATTGACCAGGAATCCCCTTCATGTACAAACGAAGTTTTTATTAATTTTCCGTGAAAAATTCATAAAACATAGATTGCGTAACAAATTGAAAGTATACATTTCCAAAAGTTACCGAAATACTTGTATATAAGCTTTGTTATTTTTTCGATAACATTTATAACGATGTTTGAAAAAAATTTAAGAATCTGAAATACAAAGAAAAAAAAAAGGAAAATATTGAACTTCGATGTTGTCATCCGACAAGATAAATTTTTATTGTTACGTAGAACCCTCATTAAATTACTACGTGATGTGTATTACAGTGTCTCAAATTTTTTCCAGTATTTGCTCTTTTAAAAGCATGTGATTCAACTACCGTTATCTCATATACCTTAAAATCGATTTCACGTTTATTTTAAACACTGAATTATACGATAAATAATATAAAATTAAAGTATGAAATATATACTAATATAAAACAAAATGTTAATTTTAAAAGTTTTCACATTACCGCAATGACTACATACGTGTAAGAAGCGCGCATATAAGTATAGTGCCAGAAGTAAAATGTTGAAATTATCATTTTATTTTATTTATTCGTTTAATTTGATACTATATTCAGTAATTCACTTGGTATATACTAAATATTTCAGCAAAGGTGAGGGCATTTGCAATTTTGAAAAAATTCCACGAACTTTTAAAAAATAATATACTTTCTAACGAGTTTTCTTTCTATATCGAAGGGTTGTAGATATTTGACCACTTGCTTTACCTGTTTACGATCTCGAAAAACGATTTGAAAACGACAGAAACACGCTTTCTCAGAAATATAAAAAACTTCAAAAATATACGGCGCGACGCGTTTCTTATTAACCTTTTATTTTAATTATTTCAATACATTTCAAGAGGGGCGTGACGCCAAAACTACCCCTTCTTAAAAAAAAAAAAAAAAACACAACTCTTTTCCAGTAGAATACCAAGTCCTCTTAACGATTTTCATTATTATATGACGACAGCCAAAATTAAAATTAATTTATTTTAAATTATAAATAATATATTCTTGGTAAATAAAGAAACAATTTTAACAATAAACTAGTGACTTCGCCCCTGCGGCCTTCGGCCGCCAACTCCTCTAGCACCTTGGTCCCCCGGCTAGCTTCGCTCGCGAGATTGACTTGCTTCGGCTACTTAGTTAGTATTTTTCAAACGTTATTTTTCGTCACAGTAGGCGCAAAATAAGCGATTCCGAAATTTTATTGATGCGTTTAATTATTTGTTAAATTATACCCCTTTCATTTTACGTCTACTGCTGTGACCAAAAAAATGAGTTAAATCAGAATAAAGAATCGAATGATTTCATTTTTGGGCAGCGCAATCGTTTTGTTTACAAATTCGATTTAAAGGATCGCGGGCGCTCTATCTAGTTTTAATTCAATTAAGGCTTATAACTTATATGAAAAGTCAAAATGATATATAACGTTTAATTTTTAACATTATACAAATATAACTTTGTTGAAAAGTTAACAACGCATGGTTTCGTTAATTATAACTTAAATTTATTCGGTTAACGTTATATTTGGTCAACTATTATTAAACAAAGTTAACTTTTATGTTTATTAACTACTAACTTCACTTAGTTAATCGAAATAATTAACTTATCCGCCAATCCTGTTTATTGTTCATATACCCAATAAGCTGTGGTTTGAAGTACGTAATTACTGATATACTCGATTTTTTAATTTATTTAATTATTCGTTTTAGGTGGTAATTCATTGATTTATTTGTTAATTACTTCGACCCGCACCGTAGGTGGGAAGAAGTATTGAGTTTGGTCACGCTGGCAAAAAAATTACCCCCTATTTTTTCATGAAATGTCCACGTTTCAGACTATAAGGAACACAAAAATGCGACAAAAAATGTTTGTCCGTTAGACTGTGCGTACTTACGTACGTTCGTATACGTTCGTTCGTATACGTGTACGTACGCCATGTCAGACACTTTGATTTGCATGTCTTCAACCCTTTCCTTCGAGCCGATTTAATTTTGAATCAGCAGAGCAAATTTTAGAAATCGGTCGAATAGATTTCCACCAAAAAATTCCCAAAATCGAAGAATCGCAAAATCTTGCGCCCACAGATTCAATACTTCGCCCGCCTTAACTAGGAGTCAAGTAATAATTTAATAAATTTTGTACAATAAATCGATTTATATTAATTATTTTCAAAAAACTTTTCATGATCTATAAAAAATTTTTTCTTAATAAAATTAATAAAAATGATGTTTTTTTTTCTAAATAAGATTATATAAGATTTTATTTTAAAGCTTATTATTTCGTTACTCCAAAAAACTATATATGAAAATCATTATACTAAATTGTATTAAAATTTTCTTGGTCAATAATTTATTTATTCCGAATAATCGAAGATTAAAAGGAGCGAGAAAATAAAAAAAAAAATGTTTCAATGAATTTTACATTATAATGATAACACCTTATGTCGCATTGCAACGACGTTTCGCACACCTCATTTTTCGGACAAAGATGATTATAATTATTATCGATTCTTTACAATTCTTTAATCTCACTTAAATTAACTAAACAATTAATGTAAAGTAAACGAAAGTTCGCTATTTTATATTTTCAACAATACAATAGAAACAATTATGCAGCTTACGTCATTATGTGAATCTGATGTATTTACCAACTTTTTATTGATTCATCGATTATTTTCACGAAGCTCATTGAATGCAAATTTTCCCACCTTCTGTAAAACGTACTATTAATTTCGAGACGATTAATGACATACCACTTCAATAATAGTGATGTAATTAAATATTACAAATTAATTGAAACCTTACGTTGGGAATTGAAGCATAATGGAAAAACCCCAAACATGGCATATACTCTATAAATTGTATAACAATTTTTTTGCTTAATTTGTTATAATTTCAACAGAAACTATATTTAAACAAATTTTTAATTTCGTTGCCATGATTAAATTATTAATAATGAAATTGTATTTATTATATATGCCAAAATTATAATTGTATATTTTTGAAAGGTATAATAAATAGAACGACCAAACCAAATTGTCAAATTTTATTTATTTTATAAGTTGCATATAACTTCCTGTCATAAATATAGAAAATACATTATTATATATATATATACATTTTAAATTTCATAGTACACTGAAAACAGTTTCGGGCAGCAGACGCCCGAAGACAGTAGAGCACGGGCTGTACTAGAAGTAATATTTTACATAAATAGCGATTAACGATGGATTGCGTTGAAAAAAAATCCATTTTTTTTTTCTTCAGTTTAATTTGGTTGTCAAGAATGTATACATAATATTTCTTGATGGTAAATTTATTCAAAAAGGTATTAAAAAATAATAACTAATTTTAAAAAGCTTAAAAATGATATCATTTCCGCATTGAAAACGGTGCAAGATATAGGGCAAAATTGCACTAAATCGTTTTTGAAGAGCACAATATTTGATATTAATACCAACAAAAAGTCAGTAAGGGACGTATAGTTTTCTAAATAAAAAAAGTCTAAATGTACCATCAAAAAATATTATATACACATTCTTAAAAACAAAATTAAAGAAAAAAAAAATTGTTTTCAATGAAATCAATCGTTAATCGCGATTTATGTAAAATATATATACTTCTAGTACAGTCCCTGCCTTGTCTCCGGGCGCACGAACGTTTTTATCTCATTATTAAGTTTCTGCTTTCTTAACTCGATTTATGCAAATGTGGTATATATATATATGATAGAATAATGGAGTAAGAAAAACGACTTACGATTAAAATTCAACATTTTTCATCAACGTAAGATTTGTAAAATTGCACTTTTATCTTACATTATTTATATATAATATATACACAATATAAATAAATTAATACAATAAATCTTTTTAGAACGATTCTCTAAATTATCTACGAATATTATTACATTGCTATAAGTAATTATATCCATGACGATATTTGTTCAAATATAAAAATTGTTACCAACAAACGACACAAAAATATCACTAAAATGATTATTAATCGATGGAAATTGCTACAAATAAATGAAAAAATTATAAATTTTACGAATATATATATAAATATAAGAAATGGTAAATACAAATAAACATTTACAAATAAAAATAATTAAATTGAAATTTTTATTCTATGTAAACTGTATAAGCATCAGTTTTAGTAAATACTAAATAAATGCTTGAATAATTTTACAAAATGAATATTAATAAATTTTAATGTAAACGTTCCGTATAATTTAGAGATGAGATATCATATCGATTTTTCCAAAACAATTTTATAATACACATTTCATATGTGTTATAATGTACGCAACTCGACTACACAAACGTAGCATCGAAATTCTATCCAATCATTGAGAATTTAACACAATAACTCAATTATACACAATAGTTGCCACACGCAAAAAATTATACTACAATAAATAATTTGGTACCAGTTTTGTACTAATGATGATCAATGAAATTCGCTGCTTCACGAAAACAATCGTAAAATTAAATTTTCCAACTGAAACCTTAGTGACAGCACGACTATTTACGCATCTTATTACGGAATAATTATTCTCGATAAATATTTTGTGAAATAAATAACAATATTGTTATATAACTATATACGCTAACATTAACTATAAATCTAATGAAGTCTAAATGACATTTTCATTGAAAATATGTATACCGATAATTACTTGCAGCAATTTAGTATGAACGAATATAATTTAATTATTTAAATTCGTAGAGTTTCAATTTTTTTCGAAACTGATTTTCATCCTGTCTAGTTCTTCTTTTCTTAGGTTTATTCTCCGGCTCATCATTTTCTGGATCGGTGTTCTCGACGTCTAAATGAGACGATTCCTTCTGTCAACAAGTGTTGTATTATTTTTTTTTTTTTTTTTTTTTTTTTTTTTTTTTTTTTTTTTTTTTTTTTTTTTTTTTCTTTTTTTAATTTTTTACTATGTTCTATATATACATATTTTATAACTTGATATACTATATGGCGAGGTAATGTGGAATGAGGAAGAAAATCTCGTTCATATTACGAGAAACAAATTATTTAATCATATTCTGTATATAATAGAATTTGAATAAAAAAATTACAGAAGCAACTCTTCAAATAATAAAAATTAAATTTAAACTAATATATAATATACAAGTCTAACATATTTTGTTTCTATATAAGAAAATAATTCTGAATTGGAAGTATGTCATTGATGTTCAGATAGCATCATATGAGTCAGTGCTTCTTCAATATCACTCTTTCCCTTTTTTCATGAGAAATAAAAGTATAACGCGTCCACACTGAATTTAAAGAAAAATCAACGTGATAACTAATTGGCTTTATCCCCCCCCCCCCCCCAATCAGATTCAGAAAAAGATTATCTATAGTACGCACATTTACTTCGTGATAGACCACATTTGTGTTTTTTATTGAATTTGTTTTATTTTATTAATTGTTTTTA
>JAPYZR010005928.1:0-10261 GCA_030522945.1 Trichopria nigra
CGTGACGTTTAAATAAGGACGTTTGTAATGTTACATTAATGTTGTATACCTGTTACATCGTGGTTGACTATAGACAGTAAGTGACGCTGATAATCAATTTATCGTCCTTTCAATTGTTACATTGCTATAACGCGTTGGGTGTTGCATAGATGTTCCGGAAATGTTTCTCTATTTACGCTTATAGAGCATTTTAAAACTATTCAGTTACGTTGCAGTTTCTTGGATATATACTCCGATTCTGTTTCCGTTTATATATATATAGTTGAATTATGTTGAAATTATGTTGAAGTTGAATTGAAATGAATCAATCTGTAAATTGCTACGAATCCTTATTCTTATAATCCATTTATTTAAAACTTCCTAACTCCTTTTCTTTTCTACCGCGAATTAAAAAAAAATAAAAGAATTAAATTAAATAAATGTATATATATTCGATAAATACTATTAATATAATATATAATATAAATATATTAATTCTTGCTCGTTTAATATCGTAATACCAGATTCCTCCAATGTAGCCCAATATAGAATTCAGACACATAGAGAAATGCATTGAGATGCATTATATTATTACATTCTAAATCCATTTCAATAAGACATTTTCGATTATACCGAGGACCTTTAACATTCTGAAATTGATGAAATAAATAATATTTACATTTCAATCTTAAAGTACTATTGACGTTGATCTTATTTTTTTTTTCCTTTTCTTTTTAAGATTCATTTTAGGGTACCCAATCGTTATTAATAAAGTATTCGAAATACGAATCGAAATTCCGCACGACGTTCGATAAAACGTGCGAAACTAAAGAAATCGATTCCCTCTCGCGGGGAAATTCGAAGAACGAAACCTATAGAATACAGTTCAATGATACCGTGTTGTATGAACAATTCAATTTATTTCTCCCAAAGTACAATATGTATACATATATCGAACTATAGTCATCCAACGCACGCGTACATATCAATGGACTTAGAGTGTTGTTTATACGTCGTCATGACAACCGACTAAAAAGACTTGTTCCATGTATAACAATTACTCGAGTAATACCCGATACATATATATTATTCCAACTCGCGTTTTGTTTCGAAACATAATGTTCAGGTAAACGATAGTAAAACATCAGAGGGCAGCGTTTACGTTTGTTCTATTTGGTGCAATTTTCGGCCCTTTTGCGGAATGTAGGTGAACGCGAATCGTAAACTTCGCCGGGGCAATTGGCGGTCCCGAATGGACGTGACGTCACCCCGTTTCCATATAATTTCTACAGCACACGAAATGTTTGAAACGTTTATATTTTCAAACTTTAGCCAAATTTTATCAAATAATTACTTTTATTTACAAATTGTCGAAAGTTTTTGCTAAAATGCTATTCGTGAGAAACTCATTTATATTTAATAAAGTTATCACGAGTATTTCTACTCATAAAAGTATGCATTTTTAATTCATATATGCGTGACATAATGGCATTTATAAATTTAATTTACTTAATGTATAAATTTAATACATTATCTACATTTAATTTACAAATGTTAAATATTTTTTTAATTACAGCCTTGTTATTGTTTATACGCAAGTGTTAACGGTGTCATGTATTCTTCAATTCATGTTCTCAGAGTAATCGCGATGTAAAATTTATTTCACAGGTACTTTAAGATTTTTTATATCGAACCGATAAGTCTAACGATAATTTTCGTAATGTTGACAACCACTGCGTCGTCAGATTTACACTGCAGCAGCGACCCTTGCATGTACGGAATCTGTTTAAATGACACAAATAGGTATGCACGGTTTTATACTTCCAACTCCGTAAATAAAATATTTAAACACTAATGCAAAGTGACAGTTCTTATTCTTGTTACTGCATCGATGGCTACACTGGGATCAACTGCGAAGTTAACTGGGACGACTGTTGGTCAAACCCGTGTCTCAATGGTGGCACTTGCAATGATGCTGTCGCTGCGTATAATTGCACTTGCACCGATGGTTTCATAGGTTCGAATAATATGACATTGCCATTATCACTATTATCAATATTATCAGAAAATGTTTTGTAAATTTGTTTTAAATTTTAAACTAAAATTGATAAATTGCGTCAATTACATGAAATAAAAACAAAAAACGTAATGAAATTGACGTAGGTATCAACTGTGAACAAAAATACAGTGAATGCATGAATCAACCCTGTCTGAATAATGGTACTTGTTCGGACTACAATGGAGTTATCACTTGCCAGTGTCTCGAAGGATACTCCGGTATATCGATAATCTAAATTATTTTATTTGCAACGATTGGTATTTTACATCAGTAAAAATTCTTTACATTTACTCCTGCCAGGTGACAATTGTGAGATCGACGCCTCCGTTTGCAACAATACTGTTTGCAAAAATTCCGGTGAGTGCATCGAAGGACCTGGATTTTCTTATTCCTGCCGTTGTACCGAAGGGTGGACAGGAGAATTCTGCGAAGAGGATGTTGACGAATGTGCCTCTTCCCCGTGCTATAACGGAGGCCTCTGCATAAATGTGCCTGCAACATATACGTGTGCATGTCTATTTGGTAAATGTATTACTCAAACGTTTATTTATCGAATACAAACATCATTATCCAATTAATCGATATATTATTATTAAATATGTTTGTTATTCACCGTACTATTCCATTACATGAATTGAAGGGTACACTGGAAAAAATTGTGAAAAAGCCATTGTTCCTTGCAAAGAAAACCCATGTAGAAATGACGCGGTTTGCCTCTTTGAAGACGATCAACCAATTTGTTACTGCGTACCCGATTATCACGGAATGTTTTGCGAACTTCGCTATGACGATTGCGAATCAAAATTTGCTCGATGTGAAAATGGAGGGACCTGCATCGATGGAGTCAATAGCTACACGTGCCAATGTCCACCAGAATTTACAGGAGAGAAATGCGCAGAATACGTATCAACGACTTTGAGCGATATATTCACAGTGATTCCTCTTTTTCATACGACTGAAACGTATACGGAAGAGAAACCTAGTTACACTGAAGAGTGGATGAAAGTAACCAATTCTTCTGAAGCAACCACGTTAGACCCTCTTGGACGCGATATTAGCTTTGAAACCACAAAGTATCCTGAGATTGAAAATGTAACGAAAGGCAGTACATACGAAGAACGTACAGCATTTGTAGAAATAACTGTAGATTCGACTACCGTGTCGATTTTAGATTATTCATCCCCGACAAGGGAAGAGCTTACTTCAACTGAAAATCCTGGCAGTAGAAATTTTCCTTCTGTTACGGATGCAGTATCTGTAGATGAATCATCTACTTACTCATTGATTACTGCTATCGATGGGTTTAACTCAACAAGTCCTATGTATGTGCAAATGGAGAACTCAACTTATAGAACAGTGCCTAAAATAGTTTCTGATCGTAAGGGAAATGAAACTATGTCAGTGACTCCTATAACAATACATCCCGACGATGCCGTCGTAGACGAAACTGCAACTAGTAACAAGACTACGCAATACATTTCGGAAATAACCAGTCCTAAAGATACTATTTCTCCTACAGATCATCAGTATCCTGTGAATATATCTGGTACTACTGAAACTTTCCATACAGAGTCTTACGAGACCACCCCTGTTGATGTAATAGAGCAAATGTCAATTATTACTACAACAGAAAGCGAAACAGTTACTACGACTTCACCCGACGATGAATTTACTACAGTAAAGGAATTTTACAAAGCAACGTTCGGAACCGATTTTGATAGCACAGAAACAACGACCACCTCAATTACGAGTGATTTTATTTACAGCTGCACTAAAGAACAGTGCGCGAATACTTCGCTTTGCCTGCACAATTCAACTCAAGTAAGTCTCACGAAGCACAACTCTATAAACATTAATTAGTCATAAACTCATTCAATCGTATACATACAGTGTGACTGCAGTCATCGCAACAATTGCAGAATGGCACCTAGTATCGAGAATGCTGCTTTCAGTGGCAAATCTTACATCAGGCAACAGTTTTTCATTGGCAATGATGGAATCCTACATATCTTTGTCAAGCTCAAAACCAAAGCCAAAAGTGGAATTATTATTCATGCTTTATTCGATGACGAAAGATACGTATTGGTTTACATGGAAATTGGACAACTGAAGTTTCAATTTTCTTGCGGCTTGCAAACTATGCTCTTTGGTGAAATAGATTCACCCATTAATAATGGCTATGACGTCATTATCGAAATGAGGTGACTTTAAAATCATTCTAAATGCAATTAATTGTTAAAAAATTGATCTGCAAATAAATAACTAAATATTTTTTTGCCTAGATTTCAATATATCGTACAACTTTACACAGACAAGTGTTCAGCAAGACTGCTTGTAAATAATACTGTAGCAATGAGTGGCGAACAAAATTTAATGTCGCATGAAAAAATTCCTCGTCATGCTAGACTACATTTGGGTGGTATACCTGTTGCATTTTCGCAGCAGTTTCCACAAATTGCAATGGGATTCATCGGATGCATGAGTTTTTTAAAAGTATGAAAATTCCCAGATCTTTGTATACAAAATTTTTAAAACATAAAATATTTTATTACCTATTGTTTAAGGTAAACAACGTTCGACGCCACTTTATACATGACTCGATAGAAACTTATCAAATTGAAGAATGCAGTTCATTCCACTGCTTGCTTAGTCCGTGTAAAAATTTAGGTTCCTGCGAAGAAATTAATGGAAATATTCGTTGCAATTGCGTATCGGGGTACCTAACTTTTCATTTTATACGAAATATATCGTAAAAAATCGGGATGCAGTACAAATGTTCGAATAGCTAAATGTTCGAACGCCTATTTTCCTAATGTACCACACGTTCGAACGCCTACTCCTCGAATAGCGAAATAGGCGTTCGAACATTTGCTATTCGAACATTTGTACTGCATCCAAAAATCGATACTGTTATTCGTTTGTTCATTTCAGATATTCAGGTGAGCGATGTGAACGATCTGCTTGCGATGAGAATCCTTGCCACTTAGGTGCAACGTGCATCGCCTCACCAGGAACGAATTTCTTATGTATATGTCCCCTGGGAACTCATGGATTATTGTGCGAAAAAGGTATACTACTTGCGGATGAATTCAGTGCAATACCATTTTCCTGAATGATAGGATATGATTAATATATAAAATTAAATTTATGCAGATACAACGATATCGCAGCCATTATTCTCTGTTTTTTCACCGGGAATTTCGTCATATATGGCGTATGGATTGAGCAGTTCTATAAAAGATAATATGGAAATGAAGCTGCAAATTATTCCGCACACTTTGGAACAAATTTCCCTGCTAGCGTACATGGGTCAAGCAGGCTCAAGAAGCGAGTCGACCGATCATTTTTCCTTGACGTACGTTCGCGGCTACGTAATGTTAACTTGGGACTTGGGTTCAGGTGTTCGAAGAATTTTCACAAACTCTCCGTTGCCCGCGAAAACACACAAGCCTTATACGATTCGTGTAGGGAGGAAGGGCCGAGATGCCTGGTTATTCATAGACGGAATCGGAAATGTAACTGGACGATCTGGTGGTTCCATGACTAGAATGGACATTTCTCCAATTCTTTACATTGGTCAGTAAAAACATTAAAAAATATTGAAGCATACAAAACAAATAATATGAAATTAATAAATTAGCAATTCTTGTTTAGGTGGACACAAATCGAAATACTTTGAAGTACTGCCACATGATTTACCGCTTCACACTGGATTTTTGGGGTGTATATTTGATATTGAACTGCGTACCGATGACAATGTCTTCCCGGTGACAATGTCAAGTCCAGCGACAGGGCGCGGCGTAGGAGAGTGCCACCGTAACGAGTGTTCGCACCATTCGTGCGAAAACGGAGCATTGTGCCTAAATCACGGGCCGACGTACAGGTAGTACTCTAATAAAAACGTAGATAATAATTTTATAGAAAATCAGAGGACAAGAATAATAACAAAATTAAATTTTATCCATAGCTGTGTTTGTATGAAGGGCTGGGAAGGTTCTGACTGTTCGAAACCAACATCGAGCTGCTCTTCTTCCAATTCATGTCATAAAAGCATTGAATGAAATTTTGGACTAAATCATCCTAATAGTAGTTAAGTAGGTGACAAGTAATTAGACGGATTTTACCTTTACGTGAGATCGGCATGGTCCGCTTTGGCTCTGGTGGTCATATGCGCAGAATTTAAGTGGATGAAGAGTGCTGCAGCTGCCATTCGAGCCTGCAGGTCGTTCTTAGCCAGCTCGTGTGACCATTCTACGTTTCCCCAATGTGAAATCTTCAACAAAGTGATAAGTGTGATACTTTTCGTGATCCTTTTTACATTTTAGACGTTTTATAGTACCTGATACTCTTCCTCCAACCGAGAGAGCGCAACAGCTTCTTCAACGTTTACTACCCTTTCCGATACGGCTAATGTCAATATAACAGATTTAACTATGTCTACGCCGTACATGAAACCTGTAAATATATCTTATGTTAAATTTTAAGTTAGCATTTGGTTAGTTTGTAAATGTTCCCACTTAATTTTTAGATGTAATTATAAATAAATCAAATTAAAAACTCTACTATCTGCTGTTATTGCCAATAGAAATGAAAAAACAAAAACGAAACGAATATATTATAGAAGGGTGTCACCTCGAATGTTGCTCACATTTGATTATGAGCATTCACAAATTACTTCAAAATCTGTGAATAACATAAAGTAAGAAATAAAATAACAATTAAATCATATCTTACCACAAATCGCTTCATCACTGAAAGACAACAAGTGCTTTGTTAAAAGTTCTTTCGTCCTGATCGGGACTATAGGTGCATTTAAACTTTGAGTCTTAGTAATGTCTACTTGATAGCGATCGCAAAACCATTGAATGAGAGGATCCCATTTTTCCACTTGTAAAAGGTATAATTCATCTATTTGCTAAAATAAATATTCATGAATGAATAGAATCAGATACACTTAATAAAAGTTGCCTTACATTTGAATGAAATAGAATTGTGTCAGTCTGCAAATAATTAACTACGTAATCAACCATTTCCTGTTTGGTATGATTGTGTGGATTATCAATCATTGTAGTGCAGAGCGCCGTCTGTAAGAAGAAACACAATTTTATATCGATGAAAGCACTGAAATGAAATCAAACGAAACTTTGCTATGTGTTATACATCCATATGTATGTTTAGACACGATTGATAATTTTTTAATCCCTTCCATAAAAACTATTCTAATTTCCTTACTAAATGCATATTGCTTCGATTGATTGTTTCTACTTGACTATCCCATTCCATCGCAACTGCCAGTGCCAGTTGTTTGTTCTTAATTTCGAGAACATGACCCTTTGGAGTTTTCAGTTTTCTCTGATCCAAAGTGATTTCATATTTTTCACCATTTGATAAAATATTTGTTTTTCGATAAAATCTTTTAAGTGTTGCTAAAATGTAATGAAATATATTAACGTTTCATAAAATTTGTTGAAACACGTTCGTAATTTTAATCCGTAATACAGGTTATGTCTTTGTAAACATAAATATTGTGAAAATGTTTGCAGTATTTACCCATTTGCCTGCATAATAATGGAACCGCAGTAAATTTTCTGTATTTTGAGCAAAACATTTTTACAAATTATCAAAATAACAAATTTAAACGTGCACTGGTTGCGCTTTTGCGAGAAAGCTTCAGAGTCGAAAATCCGAGATCAAAAAGACGTCACGAATTTCCGCCATGTTATCAACTATTAAATGGTATGATATTAGTCATGATTGGTCAATCAAATTAATAAATTTCAAACTATTTAATTATCACTTTAAAAATGTCACGATCATCACGAACTTTAAATAACATGTCAAAAGTATTTGATTTTTTTCATATAAAAATTTGCAGATATGGATATGCAGATATAGGGGAAAACTTACATCAACTTACATAGTGATATTTTATTCCTGTTCCAGTGAATACGATTCAGAGTAAATCTTACTCTATGGTCTAGAGCACGGTCGTACGTCTAGAGCCTATACATATACATATGTATGTATGTATTTTGTTTTTGTGGAAACTTTATTTTGGAATTGAACGAATTGAAAACCCTCTGACGTGAACACCTGATGTGTCATTCGGAAAACAAAACGTTATGATGTTTGTAAACAAAAAAGAAACGAACGACTGTTTAAGCTATGCTATTGTTGGATAATATGTCGTCATTATTAGAAACGTATTGGAAACATAATTTCATCTCGGATCTTACTTGGTAGGCAATCAGGATGGTTTCAAGCAACTCCCAAGAAGAAAATTTCTGCGTAGCAAAGCACGCTGAGAATTGCTTGCGTGTTATGGAAGAATATTTTAAAAAACAACAATTAACCGATGTGATACTCATCGCAGGCGACAAGCGTATTCCAGCGCACAGGCTGGTTCTTAGTGCGGGCTGCGAATATTTTGCAGCTATGTTTACAAACTCTTTGAGAGAAACCTTTGAAAATGAGATAGAGATGAAACAAGTCGATGGAGATGCACTTTGGACTCTGGTGTGGTACTTATACACAGGCAAGATCGAGTTACGAGAAGACAACATTGAGACTTTATTGGCGACTGCTTCGTTATTGCAGCTCACCTCGATAGTTGAGGCTTGTTGTCAATTTTTGATAAAGCAATTGCATCCAAGTAATTGCCTTGGAATTAAAATGTTTGCTGAAACTCACGTTTGCGCTCATTTACAAAAGACTGCAAATAAGTATACGAATGATCACTTTACTGAAGTAGTTAAAAATCAGGAGTTCTTGTTGTTGTCTGCTGATAATGTTTCTGCATTGTTGGAATCTGATGATTTGAATATTTCTTCAGAAGAAACTGTCTTCCAAGCCTTGTTACTATGGCTGGAACACGATCCTGATAATAGACGTAAAGAAGCAAGTAGACTTTTAGAAGTTATAAAATTACCATTACTTTCCCCTGCATTTCTCACTGATTTTGTAGAAAATAATGAAATGTTCAAAGATCAAAGAAATGCGCAAGCACTGATAATGGAGGCTCTCAAATACCACCTTCTTCCAGAGCGTCGACCAATGTTTCAATCTAATCGTACTAGACCGAGAAAAGCTACTGTTGGACATTTATTGGCTATTGGTGGAATGGATGCAAACAAATGTGCTACTACAATAGATGTCTTTTCTTTAAGAGAGAATTCTTGGAAAACCTTAGCTAAAATGAGTGGTCGGCGCTTGCAATTTGGGACAGCTATAATGGATAAAAAATTAGTTATTGCAGGTGGCAGGGATGGCTTAAAGACTTTAAATACCGTTGAATGTTTCGATTTCAATACTCGCACGTGGAGTGCATTACCATCGATGACAATACATCGACATGGGCTTGGAGTAGCAGTTCTTGAAGGTCCATTGTATGCTGTCGGTGGCCACGATGGTTGGAGTTTTCTAAATGCAGTTGAGCGATGGGATCCAACCACTCGTCAGTGGAGTCGCATCTGTCCTATGTGTACACAACGCTCTACAGTTGGTGTTGCAGTTTTGAATGACAAGTTGTATGCTGTAGGGGGCAGAGATATTAGTTCTTGTTTGAGCACTGTTGAGTGCTACGATCCTCATTCAGATAAATGGACTGCCTGTGCTCCGATGTCTAGACGCCGTGGAAACGTAGGTGTTGGAGTTATGAACGGTTGCCTGTACGCATTAGGAGGTCATGATGCCCCTGCTAGTAATCCTCATGCAAGTCGATTTGATTCTGTGGAACGATATGATCCTAAGACTGATACTTGGACAACAGTAGCTCCAATGAGCGTTGCACGCGATGCAGTAGGTGTTTGTATCCTCGGGGATAAACTCTTGGCTGTTGGTGGATATGACGGCCAACAGTATGTTTCTTTAGTTGAAGCGTATGATCCTCATGTCAATGAATGGACTCAAATGACACCTCTGAAATTAGGATGTGCTGGGCCTTGTGCCGTTATTGAGACTGCTTTTATGTGATAATATATAATAAGTAATTAATCGTAAAGGTTTATTGTTCTACTTATAATTTATTATTGAGAAAAAAATATGATTTAAATTGTAAAATAAAAAATACCTTATTAGCAGTCTTCTTACCAAAAAGTAAAAATTGACGTTTCGGTCCCGGTGCGGACCCTCTTCAGACAAATTTTAAATACTGAAAAACAAAGAGGAAACACAAGAATATATAAGAATGACCCCTCCATATCAGGAAATGTGAGGTCCCTTCCA
>JAPYZR010005929.1:0-10259 GCA_030522945.1 Trichopria nigra
TTACTTCTATCAAAATTATCCGATTTGACTTTATGACTAGTATTTTTTAAAGCATTTTTCTTGATGTTTTCAGCAAAAAATACTACTTTGTAAAAAAAAATTTTTTTCACAGAATTTTTAAATTTTTGAAAATATTTTTTAATATTTCTCTCAATCAGACCGTTGGGATTTTTTCAAACCAAAGATAAAAAGGAAAGCTTGTTTTTTTCTCTTTAAAATCATCCTAGTTCGAAAATGGTCGAATGATAATAAGTCGTTCCGATATGGGAGGTAGAAGGCGCACGGTCTTTGCGCGCGGAGTGATATAGGCGCGGACATGGCGCGCTTTTTAAATAAATTTTTTACACAAAATAAAAGATTGCTTTCAAAATCTTCCAAAATAAGAGTAAAGTCAAAGAAAAAAAATTGATTATTTTATGCGGTTTTAACCACTTGGCGTCGCGCGTGACAAAGCGACTGTTTGTAGTGTTTTCGAATAGTTTTTGGAAAGGTAAATGTCGGTTATATATATACATAAAAATATACAAAATCATGTACAAAAAATCAGTCTGATTAAATTAAGGTATCGTAATACGCCTGCGGTAAATATATTCTAATATATGTGTATTTTATTATTTAACATTATAAGTTGCACTGCACGCAAGCATATATATATATACCTGTTATTATATACTTGCGTACATTCTTGCAATGACATATACGCCTTCTCCCTATATATAGTCATGTTTTTATTGAGCGTTTACGCTGCCAGGTGTACATCATAAAAAGTGTACGAAAGAGTTCGAGAAAGTCAAACACTTAATTCTGAAAGAAATATTTTGAAAAATTTGTTATTATAATTATTATATATACATATAATAGGGTTTTTACAGTGACCTGTCAGGAAACTTATATTAATATTCCAAATGCATAATCCCCCTACCTTATTGTCTTATTTCCTTTTGTTTATGCTCAATTTTGTTTATGATACTGGTTTTATATGCTTATAGTAATAAATAGATGAAGTTTTGCGGTTCGATAAAGTTTTGCTCTCACACGAACGAGCTCTAAAAGGACCTTCTTTAAGCTTTTTCCCCATTTTTTCTTCCCCTGCTCACTGAGAGTCGAGGCGAATTCTCATCCTAGTTTTATCTAACCTTACAAAAATGGAATGCTCTAATTACTGCCTGATGGCTGACAGATGCGATTAAAATCTCTTTTCTCTGATATCTATCGATTAATTTGTGCATAATTCTATGTAATAATCTAAACATAAAACAAAAAGTAGGTTTTCTCCTGAAAGCTTATTCAGAAATTTTGTATAATGTGTATATAATGTGTGTTTATTGTATCTTTATTTGAAATTGCCTCTCATTGTATCTCATTGTAGAATTTTTCCCGACAAAAATTGTATTTTGTTGTTTTTGGGTTGTTTCACCAAAAGGTAAGATTAAAAAATGATCTTTTATATATTAATAACCAATTAAAAATAATAGGGCGTTCAATGTATTTTTTTTGCTCTCCAAGTGGTTTTTTGTGCGCTTTTGGTTATATAAAAAACTTATCGTAAAAAAAGCGATGGAATGGTACATTTGAAAAGGGACGGTAAATACCATTGTTCAATTGGTATTGAACATTAAATTAGTAAATAAATTAAAAATATTTCATCAAGAGGTTTGATCGAACAGTTTGCTTAAAAATTCTATACGGCTATTCAAATTAGAATTAAATTGTATATTAAAAATCCATTAAAAATTAATTAAAAATAATATACTTATTTCTTTTAATATCGGCCGTTCCATGTTATGTTGGGAAGAAAGTTTTTGTACAATTTCAAGATAATTAAATTGCTTACGTAGTTTATAAAAGTAGTTAAAAAAGCGTGATATTTCCTAGAAAAAAAATCCGCGGGGAGCCCTTAAGTCAATAATATCTTAGCCGCACGAGCTAATTTTATAAATGTTAACTTGATGTTATTAAGAATTCAGTTGAATCGAGTCTATTCATTGAAATTAATAATAGGAATAATTAATCTATATTAGGTAATAAATTCATTATACATTAACACTGCATCTACTATATATAGTATATATACACTACACGACTACAGCTCAAAAATCGATCAATCGTCGAATGAATCGCTTTATTGAATTTTATATAGTAAACTTCACTGTTACATATATAGTTTTCGGCATAATGGAATTGTTAACGATTTCGAAAGCTGCCTATATGCACACCCTCCAACATGGGGGAGAAATATCGTTACCTAGCAACTGTCAGCGTTTGATAGTGCTCGATCCGTTACTCTGGGATAGTAAATTCTGCAATAAGTGAGGTTACCATTCCGAATGTTCATGTTCACTTGAATTGTTACTTGGTATTATTGCTCTCACGATTCGTACATGAAAGATTGTTTTTAAAATCAAAATAGAAAATTTGAAAATGTCAAATAGTCCAACGGCGAAACAACCAATCAGTAAGTCGATTGTATTTGCCGATTTAAATGTATTGGATAATTATGAAAAACATATAGGATTTAAATGACAGCTTTTTTTAAAAGGCTTCATAAATTTATATATAACCGTTTTGTAAGCTAAAAATAAATGAAAGAAAAAAGCAAATACAAAATATATACACAATTGCCACTATTCCATTTTAAGTATTCTAATATACATTTCAATTGTATATATACAAAATACAATTTTAAAATTAGTAAGTCTTTGAAATAAATTTTTTATTTTACATTCAAATATTGTATACAATTTCTACATTATATAAAAGTATATATTAAAATAATAATAATAATAATAATAATTTAATCAACTTATCTACCAAATAATGTTTTAATATATTCTCCTGGTCAGTTTTCCCTCGTTCTGTGATCTTGCTGATTATAAACTTTGCCCAGTGCAATCTCGTCTCAGCGGTATTTTGAAAAACGTTGACATATATATGGTATTTTCATTCAACTAACATTTTTGATTGTACAGCTACCTCGTATAGTCGGGAATTACTTTATAATTACTCAGTTGTCAATACCACTTGGAAAGATATTTCACTAAAATGGCGATACTAATAGCACTTTAGACAATAAGTGAGTAACCATTACAATCGATTTTTCTTCTGACTCTATTGTCAGTCAAGGGGAGATTTGCCTTTATCGACACCATAACGTCGGTTTTTTTTTTAATTTTGTTTTCATAGAAGGAAATAAATAGTCAACTGAAAATTTTTGCTACATGATGATGCAATGAAGAGTACAAACATTTTTTTTTTATTAAAAAATAACTTGACTGTATATTTTATGACACTCCCCGTAAAGTGACCGTCTAAAAAAAGGTGGTCCGTTATTGGCCACTCTAGCACCTGCAAAAATGATCGAACATTGAAATTTGAATTTTTTTTTTTATAAAATATATGAATGTAGTCGGAGCCTGAACTACATTCCTCGCTAAAAATAATAAATTTAAAAAAAAATAGCAGGCATTTGAATTTTTAATTTTCTTGGAAGAGCGACTGCTCTCGCGCCTTCTAACATTATGATTTAGCTGACATATCGCGTAAGACAAAAGATAGGTCTCTTTTTTGTTCCGTATAACTCTACAAAAAATATACGTGATCGTATCAAATAATGTCGATTACATTAATTTTCGTTGGTTAATTGTTACCACTAAAAAATCTGATGTAAATTAATAATTTGGTGCCTTGAATAAAATATACGCGATATATCCCAATAGTAGAAAATTACACCAGTTCCTGTAGAATTTTTCTGGCATCTGTGTTAAGAGAAATGGAGTTCAGAAACAATGGCCATAAACTGGTCTTATTTTCTGCCACGGATAAAACATAATTAAATATAATTAGGGAAAATCGGATTTTTTACAATGTTTTTGTCCATAATTCTAAGAAAATTCGCGTTTATAAACTTTCTCGAATCAAAAGCAGTGTAATTGTTTTTTCTGGATTATTCAAATTAAATTTTACTCTATCATCTTTACATATCGTCTTCTTTCATTCGTTTTTCACTCACTCTTTGAGACGATTTTAATTAGTGTTTTATAAAAGAATTGAAATGAAATTAGGATCATAATATCTAAACCGCGAATTTTCCACTAAATTATCAAATACGTATTAACAAAACACGACGAAAATATGTCTATAATAAGTGAAAAAAGGGGTGATCCAGTTAGTATAGTTCCTATATACATCGATCCGGTTTCCCCAGTCGTCGTCATCTGGTTTGCCCTGTGTAATAGACTTTCAAATTTTCGCCTACAACTCACAATGGATGGGACGAATACCATTTGTGTCCTTAACAAAAAAGCGTAAAAGGCTTTCGACAATTCTTTAATATAATCACATATATTTTGAATAAAGCCAGTTTTCTTTCAATACCAAACAATCGATCCGGTTTACCTCGTCCTTGTATTCTTTGAAACGTTCCTTGATTATCGCGAATATCGCGGAAAAATATTTGATTACTATATATAATAACTGTTGATAAAAAGTAATAAGATTATAGAAAGTGAAGACTTTTTAAAACGAGAAAGCAGATGACGAAACGAAAATAATAGAATTGGCAAAAATAAGTGATAGTTTCTTGAAAAGTTTGTTATGTGAGTTACCGCAAAGTTTGTATACTCTTTACTATTATGCTACTGTTTGTTGAATTACCTTCTTTTTCTGGTCTAGTGATGGAATACACTTTCACCTATTTACATTATTTCGAAGATTATACTATTTATATAAAAGACTGAGCTCGTGTTTTTAAGGATATAATCTTTATAGGAACCTATTCTCAGCTTATGGAAAAACGAGCTCAGAATTCGACGCATTGAAGGACTTAATAAAAGTACTTTTTGTACTCATTTTGCTGAGTTTTTTACCTCTTCTCGTAACTAATAATCTTGTCCTCCACTATTCGACCATATATTCTTTATAGAACTTGAGATGTCTAATATAACTATATATGTATAATGTAATAGTAATGATACCATTAAAATCTGCTTATAGTGCTATTCCTATACTTGTTGCAGCTGACACTTTCTCGTCGTTGACATTAAGCAGTTGTTAGATGTGTAAGATTTTTGAATGTTGTGATTTCAGCTCTGTCCGATTGGTATTTGAAACAAAAGCAACTTAAGGAGGATGCACGACAGAAGCGCCATGATGGTTTTAATATCCGTAATAATGCAAGAACTGTACGGAATGAAACGTCAGTAAAGACTAAATGGGGATTTTACATGAGCAACGAAAAACTCAGCGAAAGGTTATAATAAAAAATTTATCAGTTTTAAGACGTATTACATTGAAAGCAATGTTTGCGAAAACTCAAAATTATAATGTGATAACTTTCGGGTGGATATAATTTTTACTTTTTTATGTCGCATGCTATTTACGAGTGTGTAAATGTATATACTTTGTGAGAGAGAAAGAGATTGGGGGGGGGGGGGGGGGGCAACTGCAAATATTACAATTCATTTTTGATCTCGACTTATTTTTATATTCGTATATAAAAATGGCGAACCATGTATTTTCCATGTTTCTTCGTTTTCTGGTTTTCTTGCAGAAAAAAATCAATAAAACCCTTTTTTTTGTAGTTTTATCAAATTTGAAGCTTAGGACGAAAAGTGAAAGATAAGCAGATATATTGTTCCCCCTTTCTACAAATGTACAATTATGGTATTATTTTTTTTCAGACTGACTGAAATAGCGCACTGTCAGGATACCTTCACCGCTCAACTTGAACGATTGGAGATCGAAAGGGACATTATAAATAAAGAAAAACTAGCAACGGAACTTCAGTTGGAACATTTGTTGAATGATACGCTGCCAACAACGAAACGATGCTTGTCGATGAGAGCCACTCGAAGAGACTCGGAGTTGACTTACGATGAAGGCAGCACCGAACTGGATAATGAATTGAGAGTTATTAATGATGTTAAAAAACTATTATCTGACCGGTGAGAAACTCTTCCGCGTTCTTTTTTTTTTTTTTTAGGAATAGTTTGATGACTTTTATTTATATCGATGATTGTATACCTTCTTCCAGCATAAGCTCTGCTGTTGCTTTGTGGAACTGTCTGTGTGAAACGATAATTGAATTAAAAGCTGAATTGCAAGACAAAAACAAAACTCTCGATTTGGATCGAGAGAATTTAGAGTTGACTAGAGACAGCGCTAACATTTCTTTAAAACCAGATGCGCTTCGAATCCCAAAAGAGTAAGTCATATGAGAAACTTTACTCTCTAAAATTAAATCAGTGTATATCCGCATCTTGTTCACTTATTCAGACCTTACGGCAGCTCCAACATTGGTTGAATCAATGAATAATTTTTCCGCTGATTAGTACTGAGTATGTCCCTGTTTTCAGTTAAATTTTTCACTATGTCGAAAATGCCTTTTACGAGATTCGCTGACCCTTCAGCAATGTTTCCATCACTATAAGATGTCCATCCAAGGCGAACTTCAACTTTGGAAATGATTATATATAAATTACTATATTTAATTGTACAAATAATTTGTTGTTTGCAATGTACCAGATTAACAATTTTTAAGTGTTTGTTTGGACAAATTTGAAGAAATTATTTATTTAAATAGATTTTATTACCGTATTTCATATCTTATTGCGTATATTTTGCGTAAATATAACCCCCCCCCCCCCACACACACACACATATATAAAAAAATATATGTATATGTACACGGCATTAAAACATTTGCGCCGTTTATATTTTTAATTTATATACTTGACAACAATATATATACTTGACAATTCACTAAATCATTAATTTGCTTTTACTTACAGTTCTGTAACACATAAAATGTGGCTCGAGCATACTACTAGAATAAAGCAAATAGTAGATAATCAACTGATCGAATCAGTTGCATTTCGTGAGAGACTGCAATTGGATAGAAAAAAGGCCAATAACGATATAACAGCACAACATGAATCGACGAATTTTGCACTTCGTAAACGGATTTACCTGACTAAAAAGTCGCGGAACGAACTGCAGTGGCAAATAAAGAAGGTAATAATAATATTACAATAAAATATCAATCGGATAAATCGGCAGTACACAATGTATGAAAAGGATAAATCGGGGGGGGGGGGGGGGGAGTAATAAATATGTGTAATTGGCATTTCCCTTCCTCAATGATACGTTCATTTTGGAAGGTACACATAATCATTATATATTTAAATTAATAAACCCTGGGGGCATTGACCTCCGGACCAACCAGGGGAACCACCCCTGCCTTTTATTGCCTTGATAAGATATATCTTGATTACAAAATTTAATTTATTAGCAATTATATTGTAATAAATATTTATACTTGAATATTACAATTTTATAATACTTTATGGGAAAGTATTCGAAAACTATATATATAGTTAAACTTAATCGCATATTATCTCAAAATAAAAAAAAAAAATATATATATAAAAAAAAAGAGTTACTAATAGAAATATAATTGTCGGCTATGTGCATAGAAGTTTGCAAAATTCATATTATGTTTTCGATTGTTGCCCTATATATATTTTTTTTTTATTTTGAGATAATATGCGATTAAGTTTAACTATATATAGTTTTCGAATATTTTCCCATATAGTATTATAAAATTGTAATATTCAAGTATAAGTATATATATATATTATGTGTGTGACAGTGTGTGAGCTCTAATTTTTAATAGTAACTATACTTATCGTCAACAAAGGACCCACTGTTCCAATTTTATAGTAGGCATATATATATATATATATAGGCGTAACCGGCGTAACAAACATAATATGAATATCTTTATAAATTTCCCAGTTTTTAAAAGAATAAAAACAGATTTAAGAAATACAAAAGAAGAAATCGAATTTAATATTTTTTAATTCACTTTTTGACTTTTTAAAAATCTTCATTTACTGGAGTGTAATAATGTATGTATGGTGTCCTCTTAAACCGGTGTCGTTTGTAAATTGTAAAAATATAGGTCGACTTTTACACATACCTATTGTCAGTCTGCGTTTCGCGTTCCCGAAGTTTGCATGAAAGTGTATGCTTTCTTATCTGTAAGATTTCTTATATATATATATATATATGTAGTCCGAATACGTTTCTTCTTTTCCGTACAAAAAGGAAAAAGTGGAGAATTTGCCCACACGGCACGTAATATTATATATAGTAATAATATAACAATATAACGGTAATACGAAATGTCAGCGAAAATTCATTACAACAATATATTACTGTAATATTACAGTAATGTATTACTTTACGCAATAGTAAATAGTAAATTAGTAATTATACGGTAACATTATACAGGTGTTATATGATGATAGGGTGTGCGATTCTATACACGTCATATATGATATATATATATATACCAATCCCCAAAAAAGAGTCGGAGACATTGGTCCAAAATTAAAGGAGGATTATCCGAAATAAATTATTTTTGTTGTAGATATAATATATAAGATAAAATAAATTATTTCAATTCTCGTTTAATTTTTAACCAATCTCAGCGATATCTTTTCGAGGGTGTGATTTATGTTATGTAAAATCACATATTTCCAAAGCCCGAATTTGAAAAAAAAAATCGCTTCAATTATTTTTAATTTGTACATATCTTTTTTTAAGGTTAGGTTAGGTCGGTAGGTGTTCTAAATGCAAAACATTTACCGACCTAAATTTTCAACGATAAAAATATAAATAAAAAGTGAGTGAAACGTTTATTCAAAATTTATTCACAATCCGCAAAAATAGATCACTGAAATTGGTTCATAATTAAATGACAAATATCAGAGATAAATTATTTTTGTTGCTGGTAAGAGAAAATAATTTATAATTTATTTCGAATATTCCTCCTTTAATTTGGAATTAATGTCACCGATATTTTGTTGGGGATTGTATATGAAGTGTGGAATCACCCTTCCAAAGCCCGAATTTTTATAAAATGTTTCAACCCTTTTTTATTTATATGTACTTTTTTTGTTCTTAGGTTAGATCGGTAACTATTCTATTTTAGAACCACCTTAAGGTAAAAGTATAAATAAAAGTATAAATAAAAAGTGATGAAACATTTTTTCAAAATTTACGATTTGGAAGGGTGATTCTACCCATACAACCAAAAGTCGAAATTTTTCTAGACGACTGAAGTTGACTTTCTACAGTCGACTCATAGTCGACTTTCTTCACTTTACTCGTAGTTGACATTTCTTCAGTCGGTGT
Organism: Trichopria nigra; assembly: GCA_030522945.1. Lineage (NCBI taxonomy): Eukaryota > Metazoa > Arthropoda > Insecta > Hymenoptera > Diapriidae > Trichopria > Trichopria nigra. The sequence goes on from JAPYZR010005929.1 coordinate 9,199, forward strand.
AAAGTCTAATTTATCTAGGCGACTGAAGTTGGCTTTCTACAGTCGACTCATAGTCGACATTCATCCGTCGACGTGACAGTCGACTTTTTTCAGTCGACTCATAATCGACTTTCTTCGGTCGACTTTCTTCAGTCGATGTAAAGTCTAATTTATTTAGACGACTGAAGTCGACTTTCTACAGTCGTCTGAAGTCAACTCTCTACAGCCGACTTGGAGTCGACTGCAGTCGTCCTTTTCTAGTCGACTGAAGTCGACTCCTTACAGTCGACTTTCAGTCAACCGTGGTTGTATGGGTATACGTAACATATTCAATTCTAAAAAATAGATCGCTGAAATTGGTTCAAAATTAAACGAGAATTATCCGAAATAAATTTATTTTGTTGCTATACCTATCGGAAACGGTAACCGCAAAACGATCGCAAAACGACCACAAAAAAACAGGTCTAAATCGGTATTTTTTTCGAAATTAAACCACAATAAAACCCGAAAAATACCGATATTTATGAAGTTTACTTCGGTTATTTTTTGATAATAACCCGCAAAGCAACAAAAAAAATACCGCGTTTTTTCCCTATTAAACCGCGAAACAACAAAGAAAATACCGATACACGAGCAACTCTGTTTCGACGTCGGTACTTTTCCGGTTTTATTAACCCAATTTTGGTTGTTACATGCATTTTGAACAGCCTGCAATAAACGCCATCCGCCCATCCCCAGGCATATACCAGGATACAAAAGAGCAAGTGAGATAGAACCAGTGATTCACAGAGAGAAAGTTTCACCTGATACGATAGCTCACGCCTGAAGGGGTATACAAACGGCGAAGATTTGCAAATGCAATTCTACATTTAGCATAAATATGTTGATCAAACGACCAATTCTGGTCGACACTTAGACCAAGATCACGAGCATACTCCACTAAGGGAATATCGCTTCCCCGAATCGCAATTTTAACGTCTTTAAAATCAATTTTAGCTCGGAGTCTGGGATTACCTATCAACATTACTTGTGGTGCCAGTGAGCGAACATTTAAAAACGCAAGACGAATACAGTTAGATGAC
>JAPYZR010005930.1:0-10257 GCA_030522945.1 Trichopria nigra
ATTTATTTGGTTAGTCTCGGATACCCGAGGCCCGGGTCAGAGATTAGTGAACATGTGCACTGCACCGGGACGGTGCAGTTAATGAATATGCTATATGTAACTATTACGTCACCACTGTTATGTAACTGTGACAATTTTGAGGCGACATTTTAATGTAACTATTACATAACTGTGACATAACTTCTGTGATTGTTTACTGGGCATAGTACAGAAGGTTTAGAGGTGTGCTTAAAAAAAAAGGTAGAGAAAAAACAGAAATTTAATAGTTGGTTTGAAAATTAATGTAGGTAGATATACATTGAAGAGTGTAACTAATTTTATAATGATAGTAATATATTTTTTGTTGCTTTCAAAGCAGACAACCTTCTAATTATTTAAATAGAATTCAGCACTTTCCTGCTTAAGATTTCATCAAATTCTGTACATAAAACTATAGTTCTTACATCGGATAGAGCAAATGCAGATTCAAAAACGTAGTACCAGCATTCAAAAAACGAGATTAAAATTAATACATGAGTCATTAATAAACATTTTATTACCACAAAGAAAATTAAAATGTTTATTTTTCGATTAAATCTCAATTCATGGTATCCATGTTCAGTTTTTAGTTAACTTTTAAAGTTGGTTCAATAATTCAGAATATTGAAGTTCTGCCTAGTTCCTCTCTTATTGAGGATTATTAGAATTGTTTAAACAATAAACTTTTAAACACAATGTACAAAAGCGATTTTGTTGATACTGACACTATATAAATTGAATAAAAGTGGTATTATTTATATTGTAACTGAAGACATGGCCTGCCACAAGTACTTTGCTCGATCCATCTCTTCATCCAAGTATCACACAAGTGTCAAGTATACTGCGGAGTATAGATGAGCAGATGCCGTTGCAGAGTATATTTCATCGGGAAAGTTTTTATTATTTACATTAACATCCCGGATTTTGGATTCGCAGCCTTTTTCTTCACTAATATTACACTTAATTAGTTCCAATAATACACTGAATCGTCATGTAGCACCTGACGTTTTAAATTTTCGATACTTATGAATACTTTTTATAAAAAAAAAAAAACCTTAATTTCACCGCACTGAGATTGTTCTTGTAATAACTCATTCACATTATCTGCACACAGCATCGGATCGAATTCGTGGTATTTGATGGCCACATCACTAATCATGATCCTGAAACAAAAAAAGCATTCCTAGGCCTGGCACCAACAAGTTCTGCAAAGCAGTAGGTCTAATGGGCTCTAGGAAAAGGTGAACCCGTCGTTACTTTCTTCATCCGAAATTCAATACACGATTTGTGATAATTTACGTCCTTTAAATGATCCTTCAAATGCAAGGGAAATAAGTAAAAAAGGAATCTATACCGAGAGCCGTGGACGTTGCGTGCAAAATACGTAATCTTTCCAGGGCTCTTTTTATAAATCCATTCTCGATGAAAAACATAAGTTTCATACAACCTTGGCAAAACGTAGAAGTATCAGTCCCTCTATCGACGCGACGACTTCTTACCATCACGGTGGCCTCCCGCGAGCTTCGACTTTGATCTCGACCGCCTTCTGGAGTCCGAACGACTCATTCGTCGCTTTCCGCTCCTCGAACTATATGACCTCGAACGCCGGCGAGAACGCGATCTTCTACGGTCCCTTGATCTACTGCGTTTTGTCGAACGAGAGCGTCTGTCCTCCTTCCGGTCCCTAGACCGCGACCTGGAGCGTTGTCGTCGATTATACGAACGTGATCTCGATCTAGACTTATGACGTCGTTTCCCATTGCGGTGTCTCGATTTAGACCTTTCACGATTCTTGCTCGTTCGCGGATAGCTGCTGGACGTCGAGCGCGAACGTCGCGTTTTCCTCGAGGACTTGGCTGATCTAGACCGCCTTTTTCGATCCGACGAGCGCGACGACCTAGAAGAACGTCTGCCCCTGGATCGGCTTCTACTTTTGGAGCGCCTCTTCCTGCGTTCGCGGGATCTTCGTTTTCGCGAAGACTTTTTTTTCCTTTTATTAGAACTGCGACTCGAATCAGAACTCACTGAGCTGTGGCTCGATTCGGACCTAGCCGATCTCGAGGGAGACGTCTTCTCTGGTTCGGAAGTAACACTTTGATGATGCTTCTGAGGAGTCTGGCTACCACTTAATTGAGTTTCTGATGTTTCCCTTTGAATATTTACCGATTCTTTCTCATCAACTAAAGTACGACGTCAAACATATTATCGTTTGCAATTGCGATTCGCCAGAAGGACGTAAACGTATAATTGGATTAAAATACATACCTCCGTCGTGGCTGCTAGAATTACCAGTATAAATATCCTGTTTTTCCTCTTCCTCGTATTGGCGCTCCTTCTCTTCTTCCTCAGCGATACGTGCCTCAATTTCCTCCTCTGTCTTTCGAAAAGCCTGCTTACGACGACGTAGAGTCTCCTGCAATAAATATAATATCTCTCATTTATTTATTTATTTCTTTTGCTATCCATTTTTCTGTGATTAAAATAAATTCAGAATTAGAAAAGAAAATCTAAATTAAAAATTCATTCACAAACTACATCTTTTAAGTCAGGAACAAACAGCTAAATGTTTAACAAACTGTATTTTAGCTACAGTTTGTGAAATGCAAAATAAATTTATACCTTCAGTTCCTCGTCGCTGTCTTCTTCCTCCTCCTGTTGGGGTGGAGGTTGCTCCTCTTCCACTTCGCTTTCTTCCTCCTCAGATTCACTATTGCTGTCACCATAGATGCCCAGACCTACAACGAAACAATTGCATATTATATCATATTCTTACTTCGAAATATGGCCTACAGTTTTTAGACCAGAGGTGAGCAGCTTGCAGGGCTAGCGATGCGATAAATAAAGGAATTTCATTTTATAATGAACTTTGGTTTGGTTCTCTCCAAGAGAAGATGTTATTTTATTCAGAGGGGAGCTCGATACCGGCAACATTTGCGACAAGCGATTCCCCCTCTGATCATTTTATTCCTCTACGTTGAGAACCATGCCTTGACTATTTAATAAATATACGAGACACTTACCGAGTTTCCGAGTGATCTGAGCAAGAGGGGCCTTGTTGTTGGATGCGACGGGGGGCTCTCCTGCGGGGGCTTACAATACACACGCATTTAGTAACCAATGGTTCTTGGTACAGTCTTACTTTCGTTGTTTGACTATTGCCTCTTTCCTTCGGCAGCCTTATCAAATAATCTCTAATTCTATTAAGTATACAATAAATTTTGGTATTCAAATGAAGTCCGCAGACTGCGCCGCGCTGTAAAATTTTCCAGAAGGAATGCAAGTGCAGTGTATTATTTCAGATAAATATTTAAACAAAGTCCAAATGAATCTGGAAAAAAATTCTTCATTACAAGAAAAAAAAAAAACGGTATCAGCAAAAAACTCAAATATGTATGCTCCGAACCATAATATTGGAAGTGATGCTTAAAAAATAAATCATTCATAAATGGAGAGAAAAAAAAAATACCGTCGCGATTAATCGCTGTGCGAGAATATCACATCAACCTGAAAGAAACATATCGGGGCTTTCTGAAAATATCAAATAATTAAGCATAGGACTTCCAAAACCGCCATTTAATGCTCGAAGTGTGGTGTACAATGCGACGCGAGAGCATTTCCATGTGAATGTGTAAAAATTTGAAAATATCAGTTAGTTTTCTAGCAGGTGTATCTGTGGTACCTTTGGCACGTGAGCGATTCCATACTTCTCTGCATACAGAATTGATTTCTTCATTCGTCACTTCAAGTAGTATTTCAGTCAACGAGCGTCGGACTTTCAACATCTATGAGAAAAAATTTATAACTTAAATGTTTTTATATATATATATACATAAATTATGATAGGGGAGCTGATGGGTAACTGGTTTGTGTGCTGGTCTCTTTTCGAATCCCCGTCGAGCAACGTTCTTCCGAATTTGTTTTGAAAAATATTAATTCGGAAAATAAACATTGCTGTCTAAGGTTCGAATTTGTGGCAGCACCCAACGCGAATGGGTTTTCCGTGATCGACGCGCAGTGCATTTATTTACAGAACGCTATGCGGTGCGCCTGCTACGGGGCTAGACCGCCGATTTGAGCGTTCACGGGACCGATTGTGTTGTGATATGGTATGTGAGGTATTTGTTGATGTTTATGTGTCCTGCGAGGGATAATGATAAAACTTGCTAGTTGAACCATAATGATATATAAGTAAAACTGATCTATGCCTATGTCTATATTTTTTTTTTCTTTTTCTTTTTTCTCTTCTTTAACTTCGCAATTATAATATTAAGTTAGGTTTAAGTTAGGTTTAAGTTAATTTAATGTTCACAATATTTACATTTTGTACAGTCACCCTTTGGGTTCGTCCCAGGGTTCATCAATAAATCTATTAATCTATATAAATTGTGGCAGTCTTCAGCTTGTGAAATAAGATACAATATGTTTACATAAACTAGAAAATTTGAAATTATTTCAACAAGTTCAATAGTGTATTATACAATAAGGAGTATAACCGGGACTTGTAACGAGTATAATGGACACGAGCCATCGCGCATTCGCTAACAATTAACACCATAAAAGTTGCGAAATGTCCCTCTGTCCCGGGGCATATACCATATTTTATATAACACGCGAGTACGATAATGGTAATTCATTCCCATCTCCCCATGCACTTATATAATTGAGCATCGAAAATAAGCGTATGTGCATATGTATACGTATACATGCATACATATACTTACATATGTAGGAAGGGTGTTCTCCAATTGAAATATGCGATAAAGTAATCGCAGATAGCGTTATAGTATCGATATAAAATGTGCATTCATATAGTATATAAAAAATATAATACGTATCCGATTAAAAGTATTATTTCCCGCTGACGCCTTTTGTTATTTTCCCTAGGTATGGAATATGGGCCATTATCGTGCGCATGTTATATAAAATTATATTATTCACCAAATTTATTAAATACTCACTACGTCCTGTAAAATTTCTTCTTTATTTCTTTTAGGGGCGGATATCAAAGGCGGGGTGGTATCCTTCACTTTGCGCGAATCAGGCGAATAAGCATCCCGAAAACGCGATTTTCTCGGCCGAACGATATCTGGACTCCTGTCGTGATTTTTCTCTTGTATCTCATTCCTTATTGACGGTTCATCTTCTTGTTCCGTCTCTTTCTCAGAATCAGAATCCTAAAATACGGTTCGTTTTTTAAGATTTTCACTCAATACTACTAAAAAAGATTAAATAATATAACGCTTACAAATTTGCTCTTGGCTGGATTTAATACAGCTCGAGCTTCATCCTCAGCTTGTTTTCGAGCTTCCAATTCTTGTTTCCGGAGCATTTCTTGTCTTTCCCGTTCTACCGCTTTCAATTTTTCCCGTTCCATTTTTTCGAGACCTTCCCTAATCCATGCTGGAAGTTGTCTCCTTTTTGCAGCATCTAGTATAAGCGCACATTTTAAACGTAAGTATACTTGGACACATTTTTTGAAGAACATTATTGTTTATCACAACAAATATTTGATTAATGACAAATAAATTGGCATATAAAATATATCAATTTTAGCATTCTCAGAAGAACTGCTGAATAAACAAAAGCTAATACAAATACCTAATGCTGTTGTGTCTTCTGGTGTTTTTTCTCGTTCTTCTCTGGCCCTCATCGCTTCCATAGTTCGCATAAGTATTCTATTTGGGTGGCGCATCCCTTTGGTAAATGGTGGTGGATGCGAAGGAACGATGCTTGCCTGCTCATTCGGCCAATAACCAGGAGGCACCTGTGAATTATTCGCCATCTTTAGTAAAATATAAGAGTATAGATATATATTGAAAAATAAATATGTCACTTACTTGATTGTAAGGCGGAGCTGGTGGTGCAGAATTGTACGTGTAAGGTGCTGGTGGAGCAGGTGGCGGCACAGTGTATCCAGGACCGGATATTGTAGGAGCAGGTGGAACCACAGGAGTACTTGCGATTACAGCTTTTCCATCTGATACAGTCGATGGGGGGCCAGGAGGAGGTGGTATATTGTTCCATTCCCAGTTTCCAGATTCTGAATTTGCAGAGTTCCATTGACCCCACTGACTCCATTGATTCCAACCGTCTATTACACAATTAATGATAATATAATTTTTCATGAACCAGTGTCTCCAAATTTAAGAAACATAAAATGACATGTTCTTTTTAAGGTATAGTTTTATTATATAAACTAAAAGGTTTGTATGGACATATTATCAATTCAGCAATTGTAATGTTTTTCAATCTAAAATAAAATTGTAAATCAATTGTTTGACTTACTGTTGTACAAATAATTGTTTAAATGTATGCATAAACTATAGTGATTATTATAATTTCAATAAATTAACTTTATGAGAATAGAATTAAATTTATTTTCAATGTACATATATGACTATTATCGATGAATAAAGGGTTTCGTAATTCCGATGAAATTATTCTACTTAAATCAAGTAAATGATTTGTTCCCATATTTTCAAAGAAATATTTATTTAAATATTATTAATATTTCTTGGGATAAAATTTGTATTACTTTGATTCAAATTAATATTATTTAAGTCTTTAAGTGTAGTAAGCACTCAGCAAATCATTAATTTAATGATATGATTACTTCATCCAAATAAAGAGTTTTTAAATATTCCTTAAAAATAAAGTCTTTTTTCCTCCTCTAATCCTTTTTTTTCTGATTTCTGGAATCGTTTCCTATAAGTAAAAATGTCTTTATCTGAAAAACGCATGTTATTTTTACTGTAGAATCACGGAAGTATTAATTCATTCTCGGTTTTTATCTCTGGTTTTAAAAATCTTGTAATAATAGCTTCATTTCATTTTTTTTTTTAATGTAATTTGCGAAATTATAAGCACTTATTTTTTTGATAAAGCATATTTTTTATGTACATATGAATATATGAATTTATATAAAAAGAAGAAATTAAGTAATTACGTATAAATTACAGGTAATTGAATTTAATTGAATAAGTAATAAAATATTCAATGCAAAATTTGTAAAAACTTGATAGTGAAAATGTAAATAGTTGAGAGTAGTGATTTCAGTTAACTTAAATGTGGTCACCTATGCGCATTTTAAAGCGCACTGATATTATTTGAGATAATTGCGAAGGCGAAGGTAAAATACATTCAACTGCTAATCTCTAAGTTTTATTATCGTAATAGAAACTTTTAGTCTGTAACAAGCCTGGAAAATTACATTACAAGAATTTAGACTTCCTTACTTAAACAAGGCTTCATCGGAAAACTGTATTAAATGATTATTGAAAATAAAGTAATAAAGTGTAAAAGTAAGTAATCATTTATTGTTGTCCACTTAATATGAATCTAATTTAAAAAAAAAAAATGAGATACTGTAGCTACAGCAATTAGAGACTTTTTTTTAATTATAAACTTGTACTCTTTTAAAATGAGATAATGAAATGTAATTAAAGCTGTACATCATAAATTTGAATAAATTACAGTTAAAAAAGTCATTCATATGCCTGTGTTAATTAGGTGTATTGTGTTGTGGGAATGAGGTATCTAATTGTCTAGGCTAAACTTAAACATGTTAGCTATCGACACAACATATTTAAAAAGTCACCAACTTAACTAAATTAGGCATCTAAACTTCAGTTAAAATTATCATCTACTGCTATGAGTAGTGTAGCAGATTTACAGCTCATAATAATATACCCAAACAAATAATATGTGCGAACAAAGTATAGAACTTCCTAAATTAAAATAAATTAACCATATTTTTATTTATCGCCCTGCTAAATGGAAACATAACCGGTTGACTATGCTGTTAATATTTAAAGAAAATAAGATAGAATGAATTGCTAATTCGTAATGTGAAACTCAAGGCTTGTGAGTTTTTTTCAGTTTTATTTTCATTTATATTATAATAAATATATGTACTGAATTTTGTCTGAAAACAATCTCCGTAAACCAATCTTTGAAGCTGTATTCTAAACAATTCTTATTAGTCGCATTTTTAGATAAAAATTTAAAAACAACCAGTGCAGTTTTTAAAAACGAAGATACTTAAGACGCCATTAATGATTTTATTAATTCACATCTTTCAAACTAGTTACTAAATTAAGGATGTGAAGTGTTTTTCACCAGACTTTATTGTCATACTATAATGGCTCAGAAAATTTATTAAAAGTTACCAACATTAGAGTAGATGCATATCGACATGAGTTGTCAAAATAAAAAAATTATAAATGATAAAGCGTTCTATTTATGTAGTATAACAAAATTCAACTTACGGTAGATGTTGAACTAATTAATTTCAAAGAAAAAAAACACTATATATATATGTAAATGATTCATAAAAAATTGTTTAAACTTTACAACTGCTTACAAAATTTAAATTGTAAAATAAAAAATCCTTATTAGCAGTCTTCAAACTAAATTGTAAATATTTACGTTTCGGTCCCGGTGCGGACCCTCTTCAGAAAAATTTTATAATACAGTATTTATAAAATTTTTCTGAATAGGGTCCGCACCGGGACCGAAACGTAAATATTTACAATTTAGTTTGAAGACTGCCAATAAGGTATTTTTTATTTTACAATTTAAATATGTAAATGATGTCTACCAGAAGAAAAATTAAAGTTTTTTTTTTTATTACTTGACACTTGTTATTAAATTATGTTAAAAGTGCAAAATGATTTCATTATATTATCATCCTCAAAAAAATTCACGAAAAATGACTAATTTAAGAGCTTTTACATGTATTTCTCCACTTAAATATATTAAAAATTCGATTCAAGTGTTCATAAAAAATGTAACTGAATCATGATTTTATTTATACCCAGATAGCACAGTAGTATGTAAGTCCGCAATTATCCGACAATAATATGCCATTTTCGACAAGTTGCCCGTGATTCGTTGTCAAATTGCGGACTTACATGCTGTTTAGCTACCTGGATATACGCATGGATAATGATAAACAGCAATTAACCTGTTCCACTAATGCTTGGTGCAGGAGGTGCAGGTGGAATATCATCATCTTTGGTATCCATATCCATAGGTGCTTCTCCACCTCCATCGCTCATACATAAACCATCGATAATCGGTGGTGGAGGTGCCGGCGGCACAACCGTCTCTTTCATTTTTATCCATTGTTGTGCTAGAGCAGCCCAGTCAACTGAAACAAGACAATTGTAGTTAATTGAAAGACAGTACTGCTTGGCATTATTATACATTCAAGTATGACATTCTGTGATATTGAGATAATGTACACTATATCTAATGGCGAGTGTTGAGTAAAAGTAAAATCGTAATTATGTTTTACCTTGGTCGTTACTCATATTTTGATATGTTGAAGGATTCAAGGCCCACTGAGTTGGGTAGTCCTTGCCCTCGAACATTTTACCGCTCATCTTCATCTGTACGAATAGCAGAAATGAACATTTTCAGTCTACAACTTATTGTACATATAGAAATTCGCCACTATTTCGGCTGACATTTACTAACATTCAAGCATTTAAATGAGAACCTTCCAAACGTATCAACTTCAAATGTAAATTAAAGTCGACCAACAGCGGTAATCGCCGCGATTACCCATAAGACGAAATCCGCCATTTTTGCATTTTATGGAACTAAACGACCGAAACCCAGAAACTGATGAGAACTGACGTGAACGATAAGTCCATTACATACATATGTATATATGTATATATGACAGTTCATGCATACATACATTGGTCCCCTCCTTACACCCCCTCGAGACCGCTGGGATAAAGTCGATAAAGTAGAACTTATTTAACGACACTTTTGGTTAAAACTCATTTCCAATAGAACTCCTTCATTTATGAACCAATCAGAGATTAGTAGGGAGATCGCTCAGTTCCCGGTTTTCGGCGAGCCGAAATTTTCGACTGATTCGAGCGCCGCCAGTATAGGTGACTGATGAACTACTTAGCTAAAAGTTCCATTTGACGTTTGGTTTGGAACGTGTCTCTCTGCGACGTTGCCAATACCAATTCGCCGAATACCGATCGTCTTCTGTCGGCAGAATGTTATATATATATATATATATATATATATATATATATATATATATATATATATATTGTAATATCTACACATTCATTTATTTCTTTTTTCTGTACATTGAATATTGAATGCGCGGAAACATAAGCATTGTTCGTTTTGCAATACCTGGACTGCTCCGAGTCGCTCCTTTTTCAATATAGATATACAAATAACATTGGCAACCTAACCTAACCTTTG
>JAPYZR010005931.1:0-14051 GCA_030522945.1 Trichopria nigra
GCGGGAATAATTGAGTTTCGCACTAGTGCGGGAATGGGCTATTTTGCGCACGCGTTTCAGTGCGCAAAATCGAATTTTGCGCACGGAGTTAGGAAAAGATTTTTAATTTGAGTTTAATAAAAGTTATACTATACAATTTTATTTTTAAAATTTTCACATGTGTTGTGTTCTTTTGAATTCTATTCTCGTTTAGAGAAGAATAATTGGGAGCAGTATATTCACACGAATAATACTGTTTGAATGTGCTACGTTTTCCTGTAGTAAAGCATGGTAAATACGAATATTATTTAGTTACTATATTGAAGTACGAACTAGTAATCGATAGATTTCATCAGTTTTAAAATTTTCTCTTTTTTAAATATTTTCATTTTAAAAATTGATAAATAGAATAAAATGTTTTCCTACAAAAATTATAATCCGATTTCACCCCCACAACTATTAAATAATAAAAATATTGAAATACAATAGTCCTACAGACGCGCAATTGATTCATATGTGGGTCTACCTTATATATTTGTAGAATTGAAAAATGGCGAATGAATTAATTTTTGAATTGACAAAAAATGGCCAAACATTTTACGTAAAATGAGATACCTATAAACGATGTTTATTTAAAGTTAACGACGAAATCACGGAAAGAATAAAGTTCGAATATGTCCGTTAAAGTTTTACATTGGTATAGCAGCCCCTCGAACCATTCATTAATAATTCCCTAATCCAGCAACTGTATGTTGTAGGACAAAATGAATCTCATGTAATATTAAATACTAGGGTTCAAAAAAATGAAAGCAGCTCACCTATAAAGGATGAAAATTGAAATAAGTTTATTTACAACTATGGAAAATAAATAAATGCTTGGTATTTAAATTTAATAGAAGAGGCAAGATACAATTTAATATTCATGATCGTGGTCTTTAGAGTTATACATATCTTACTTATGTTGTTGTTGATCTTTAGTATATCAAACTTGAAATGTACACGAAAAGCAAATACGTGTATTCGCAATCCCTAGTTGAAAGTTGCCGCATCGTATATAGTTAGATGTGTCGATGTTAAGATATATTTATATATTATACATACTCTACATATTATGTATGTGTTGACACGATGGTAAATGATTGACCGACAGTTCTAATTGAAATTTAACTTGAAACTTACAGTTCTAATTATTCACTTAAAAAATATATTTCTCTCTCCAGGATAGGTGTTGAATCATTTTCACAGTTTTGAAAAACAAAGCAGATGAATAATTAAACGAAATGAAATAATTTTTTTACCAAAAACATATTTTAGTAATTAAACAAAACTCTCGTGGTTTTCGAGTTGTTCAAAAGAACATATCTGTATGCGTTATTGCATTATACGGACCGCGCTGTGGGGATGGACGATAAACTTTTTGCATGTCCCCAACGATCTGCCAAAACGGGCACACAAGGAAACTGCACTCGTAAAAAAAAGTCGTAAAAGCGCTCATCTCCACTTTGGCTCTTCTACTAACGTAAAACTTTCGATGTAAGTTCCTGAGAATCCGAGCCGCTGTATGGTGCGTTTAATAGGCAAAACGTTGCACTTTGTATCAGCCAAAAGGTGGCGACTTATATGCAGGGAGCCACCAGAGTACCCCTCAAAAAAAATTATTATACCTGCTGCAAGGGCTTTCACGTTTGCATATCTGCCACGGAAATTTGTGTTTATTTACAGTTTAGGTAAATTTTATTACACCGCGTTGTCGTTGATTACTAATTTAATTCACAACTTCAAATTACGTATTACATTTTCAGAAATATACGCGATTGGATGTTGTAATTTGATTTTTTAATTGTCCCCAAATTAATGAAACATATAAGCATATACGCGTATGTACATATTAATTACTGGACTGTGATAGCAATGTGCGTATTGCCTTCGTCATCGCGTTGACATTTACTCCATTTTATTTCAGTTTGTTTTGTCGAGTTGCCAAGATCTTTTTGAGCAATAATCGTGGTACGAAAGTAATTTAAAGTAAGGTAAGACCTCAAGAGAAACTTTTAAATGTCATGCACTGTTAATTTAATGTACTTTACATTAATTTTCTCAATAGACTATATCTATGTATTACGTATATATAGATATACAGTATGAAGGATTAATGAACATGTCCTGAAAGTTTTTTGGAACATCTTTTACAGTGTAGGAATGGAAATTTACTCAAATTACAAAAACCAATGAAGCAGGACTCGATTTTCATCATTTTAGGTTTGATTTCGGGAAGTCCAAGTATTGTTTGTTCGATTTTTTGAAATCTCGGAATAGTTGATCAGGTTTAACTTGTTGAATAATTTTGAAGACTTTTTTTTCCCCAGAAACCAAATATTGTTAACTAACATTCATTTGACATTCGAATTCATAGTTTTAAATAACAGAATATTCTTAATTAAAGACGATTTAGAAATGTCTCAAGACTTTGCATAAACTTGACCATTTGATTTAAAGGAAAAGAATGAAAATAAACTAATCAAAATTGATTTTAGATAATATGAAACAACGAATTTATATAACTAAGACAAAATTAAATGTAATAAGAACTGAATAAAATAACAAGAGAAATTAGAACAAAAAGTTTAACAAGAGTAATGAAAAATAGATCGCAAAAACATCAATCACAGATGTTCTGCAGCAAGCTTCCACTTGAGAACGAATCATGATAAATCGTATTTTAACCGTAAATCACAAAAGATTTGATGTAGGTCCAAAAGTTTTTATAGAAAGTTATGAATGTCGAGTGTGAATTATGTAGAATCCATTCGACGTTTATACGAATATCCAGATTAATAGTTTTGATGTGTTCCAGAACTTCATGAAACATGATGGACTGACAAATTTGCCAGTCAACATAATTGTATTACGAGCATCCATTACTCGATCTTTTATATACGTATTCAATATTCAAACAAATTATAATGTATATTAAAATTATTGTATGTTTAAAGATGCCTGTCCGATGAATTGATTACTTTTTACTGCAATGTGATGGTTAGAATTCCATACTTTGAGAACTCATCGGCTGGGCTTTCTACAATACAAACGCTTCGAAATGTAATTTGAAGCCGCTCAACTTATCAACAATATTTCAACCGGTAAATTGAATTTTCTAGAATGCTAACAAGACAGACCATACCTAACAATACACTCACGCGCGAGTGCACACGCTGGTAGCCAATAACGCCTTTTCATGACATTTTATATCATTTGAGGCCATTCTTGGTGAAAACTTGGTATAAAATTCATTTAATTAAAATCAAACTACATAACATTATTCAAGCGTGAAAAAAATAATAAAAATTTGAATGTCCCAGCATTTTCAATTTTTGACCTGGTAACCGGTTGTTTGTTAATAAATAAATCGTGAATCTCTTAGTATGTCCAACGGTTTGATCAAATGTAATGAATATTCTTGTGCAAATAAATCGTTTAAATCCCTATTGGTACGCTAACAATTTATCAAACTTCTATAATACTCTCCATTTTAATAACCATTAACAATTACATTAGAGTGTATAACAAATATGTAAATAATCGAAAAATTGATCAAATTAAATATTTTCTTTAGAGGCAAGTGGTAATATTGCCTGATAAGAAAGGCATTCATGAATGTGTAATCCAAGTTGACCTAAATTACAAGGACTGTTATCAACAGTATCAAGACATAAATGTATAAGGGATGAAGATATTCTGTCGTCTTTGATCTTTCTTTTTACATCTATTGTGTTTGCACAAACAGATGTACAAGATGACGGAATCGCTGCTGGTGATGTGTAAGAAATAATGTATTAAGTGTTTAGGACTTAAAGGTACAGAGTATTATATAGGGATTTAATAAACAACTATGCTAATAAAGGTTTAATTTGAATCCGACTTTGGGGAATGACATTGAATTATAGTTATTGAACTGCTAATAGCTGTAATCTAATGATACGTCATATTCCAGAGATATAGTTACTCAATTTCAATGTGCAACTTATTTTCATAGTCTTTGCATCGATTTTCACTTTCTTGCGTATGTATATATGTTAGCGCGGCACGTATAGAGAAAACCTATATATTGTTATATTTTATTGTAAGCAGTTATTTACTGCTTGATCTAAAACGATAATTAAACATTTTTTTATATGTTTTTTTTAATAGCATTTTACAGCATACTTTGAGTAGTACTAATTCCTTCATCGAATAATAAGAATCAAACCAGTCCTTTGTAAGGAAGAAAATTTGTTATTTGTTTATGGACGGTTTTCTCAAGGATCCTTGAATATTCTCAAGAAAATGCAATTATAGAGTAATTAATTATCTTAAATGAAGGATCTTTGTTATTACTGATAGAAACAATTATCTTAACGGTAAACACGTTCAGGATCTTTGGACAAAATTACGTTACATCGACACTGTACTCCAAGCACTCATTCAGCGAATTTTGCGTAACCAAATTTTGCAGCGTTATATAGGCTTTTCAAGTAACCATATAATTTATAAATAAATTTCAAAGAAAAGTTTTTTGAGGAATTATCCAATTATTTCTTTTCACTGTGGATTGTAATACTGTTCACAATAAAGTCGTGTTACAAAGAAGATCCGTTCGGTAGTAAAAAAGGGATTAACAAGATCTTGCCATCAATTTGAACCGTAATATCATTCTATTGGTGTAATTAATTCCCAGAGAATTAACAATTTTAATTCCCTGTATATATTTTATTTATCGATGTAGTGTTATAAGAATTACTGTAATACTTCGTTAATATAAAATAGAACCATTTTGGTTCTGTCAACGATTCTTGCATTTGGTTACATCATCTCGGACCAATGGAAGAAGATCTCAAATCCATAAAAGTGCATTTCCGTAAATCAAGAATGATTTACATCATTATTTTGCGGGCAAAGTGTAAAAGAACAAAAACATTAAGGTGGCGTTTAATGATCAGAATAACAATTTTTCTATCTGATCCGAAAATTTCGCCATGTCCAGATGTAACGCGAGTATTGCATAATATTTATAGGTTATATACAATTACCTGAAATAAATTTGATAACTTCCTTTTTACCTTGAAAACAGCTTTTAAATTTACTCTCGTTTACTGTAATAGTGTTCGCATGATTCAATAAACTGCTTGCGTCACGAATGTAAAGCGTATATAGGGAAAGTTTAAATATAAACGAATTCAGTTTTGCACTTCTGCATAAAATCGATGTTAAATTTTGCGGTGTACGGCCGAAGGTTTTTCTACAGCAGTGCACACCCAAACGGGGGAATTTTTCAAAAATTCGGCTGCAGCAACAGCACATCGCAGGAACCTGGTTAGGTCGGTATTTCACACACGGCAATTAATATCACAGCTTTCTGTAATATATATGTAATATTACGGAGGTGTTGTGTTATATATGTGATATTAAATGCCGTCAGGGTTAATACTGAAAAGATTTAAATAAAGACAATGATACAAGAAAGGTACTTTTGTCTAATTTGTTGAGACAGTTCAGAGGTAATGGTCTAATTTAAATGTTATAAAATGGCGCATAGATTTGTCGATTAGCTCGCTTTTACGTGAACAGTAACCCTTTGGTAACATGCTGAAACGAATTTTTTTGCCAATGCTGTAGCTGTCGGCTAAACAAGTAGTTAGTAGAAGGTGGATTTTTATTGGAAATAGAGTTTGAAGTGGATCAACCGAATTGAAGAACAATTTCCTTATATCAATGCGAATTCTGTTAGTTAGAGTAAGCGGTCTTTTTTTCATTAGAAGTGATGCGCCCCCAGGAGAAAATCATTATTTATTTGGATTTCTTGATTTCGATTCAATCAATTTCACACAAAATCTCTGATAAAAATTATGAACTAGTGATATAATGTATTCGAAAAAAGGTTTTACTTGAAACCTTGTTTAGATGTCCTTAACATTTCAACAAAAATCGAACAAAATACTCGCATTAAAAAAGGCACAATAGATACAATAATAATGAAAAGTTTGTTGAAATTAATTTCAACAAACTTTTTAATATTTTCTATCAAAATTGTTCGGAAAAGCCTCTTTTCCATTTTGCGTAGAAGGAATAGAAGGAATATCGATATCTGATATATTTGCCAGACGCTACTTCATATATACTAAAACAACATATAAGTCCGCAATTTTCTGACAACATACCGACAAATTGCCGAAAATCTACCGATTTCGACGTGTTGCCGACGTATTGTAAAATAATTGAAGACTTGCATGATGTTTTGCTACATGGGTTGGTGATTAAATGCGGAACTTCTCTATAAGTAGCAATTTCGTGAAATGTAATTGGCCCATAAGTCAAAATGGCGCGGTCAAGCATACAAAATTGACGTGGTCACGCCCTCATGTCAGATCCCAATCCTAGGGAGTATCACTAATTACGACTCACATCGATTATATTGCAGCGATGACCAGTTAATGGGAAGTTGGCCTAAGTCCTGTTTAAGTTGCATAAAAACTTATAATAATTATAGTATCAACGGTATAAAATCTATAAAATACATAAAGATACTGACACGTTCGCGAGTGAAGTGAATGAGCGCAAAATTTTATTTGAGAACATTTGTAAAGCATTAATTGCTGGTTTTTGAGAGAATTAAATTTCGCCAAAATGGGGGAATATCTCTTTGTCGTATATCTATCCATCTTATAGTTGTATATTAAAAATGACATACTTATAATATGAAATATTAAAAAATATCTCATATTTTCATGTACGAAGGCAATCTTTCATAGCATTCTTTCTTCTTGAAAGTTAACATCGTATTTATTATACAAGTTCTATAATAGATATCTTTATAATATAAATTATGTTAACCGGGGAATGTGGAAGAAATATAAGTTCAAAGAAAAATTAAGTATATCAATTTGTTTATTTTTACAAAATGAAGGTATATTCATATAGTTAATCAGTAAATTGCAAACAAATAATAATAATAATCGATACATTTCTGACGTTTTCCTCGGTATATTGATCACTTACTCCTTATTATCGACAGAAAAATAGAAAAACAAGTAAACGAATAAAGTTTTTTATGATAATTAAGTTTCATAATAATAAAATTTATCTTATTTGTTATTTCTTCGTTCGTGTAGGAAGCTTCGTGTCCTGTTGAATACTAAAAATACTTTCATTACTTTTTATTCATTGAAATCGTTAGAGGATATTTTATTTTAGATTTAAACAAAGCAAAGGCAAACGTGTAAATTGTTTTATCACGAATTCACACATTAAAATTGTCTGTAAATGCTCATATAGTACTCATTCAATTCACAGGAATGGACATGTAGTAAGCAATTATATGAGCAAGTTATAATTATATATACTATATATATTTTTATATATATGCAAGCGTTTTATGTTTTACATTCTTTTACAAATAATGATACATGGAAATATATCGAATTGTACAAAAAAAAATACATGCTCATATAATTGTTGACAAAATTTCCATTGAAATATATAAATAATATTCTCGTCTGTTTTACATGATTTATGCAATGTACAAACGAACTATACCTTAATTAAACAAAAACATAAAAAAATAAAATAAATTGATACTGTTTTCAGATTGAATATTTTAAAGTGTCGCTGTACACACACTAACTATATATATATGTACGAGATAAAGGAATTAGGATTATCTATTTCCCAAGATATAAGTACGTTAGGTATTAAATGATTTATATTTGGTTTAATCTTAAAGTTTCTTTCTTATTGTTGTTTCTTATTAATTTTTTATTTTTTTTTTTTATATAGAATATTAAAAATAAATGAACAGATTTTTAAGAGAAACGGCTTATCTTCTTCATGTAAGACAATTCTTTACAACTCTATAGTAACAAATTTTGAGCAGTAAGAAATTTCTTGTAAATGGCAATATTTATTTACAAATATAAGTTTTCAAAAATTTCAATTTTTTTATGAATGATAATCCTTTATGTCAGTAACATTATCAATAATAATGAAATCAAAATTCTTAAAATTAATATTAAACACCTTAACGCGTCTGAGCCGATTTCAAAATTGTTCCGCATTTATGATATTCGCATAGGTACTCCGTCAGGGCTTAAGAGCTGATAACACTTGTTTAATTACCGTCTTAATAATTAGTGTTGTTAATGATTCTATCAGTTTATACGTTTCTTTACATTATCTTTAATCTAAACCATCTAAACGAAATTTATTGACAAAGTTTCGTTCAGTTTATACACAACAACAAAAAATATGCGTTCGCATGTATAATTTCCTAATTTTAAACAAAACTGTTGGAAATTCGGTAAACGTAAGCATATGAATATTAATATAATTTGTTGCATAAACTGTCAAGTTTGTTGAATAAATTTAAATAAAGTCATATCTTATTATTAAACCCCACACAACACAATCCGTCCCGGGATGACCTGAGGAGCTCTCGAGAAGCTCCTCAGGTCAGAAAAACGCACATTTGGACGTCCGCAGGAGCTCCTCAGGTCATCATGGGACGGATTGTGTTGTATGGGTAAACATTATGGTGCAAAAGACTGCAATGGCCAAATATCGCAGGTATATTTGCAATTTTTGTAAACATTTCACAATTAATTATTATATTGTTTTCATTTATTTTTCTAAGAAATTAAAATAAAATGATAAACGTCAAAACACGGTAATATACATTTATAGAAAATGATTTCATTATTACAAATGTCGACGATTAAGCTATTTTATATTTAAATTTTATCATTTCGAGTCATTCCTCAGGCAAATTGATAAATCAAATTTTTTGTTAATACTGCCCCCTTTATCTAAAAGGTAAATTAAGTAAATTAAAAATGATTAAAAAAATTTTTCTTGTCAGCGGTAATTGTAATTACGAGTAAAAAGCAATAAAATGAAGGTTCTCAAAATATGATTTTCCTAAATAATGTGTTTTCTACCTGATGGATATGTCATGCATGAAATCGCAGCCTTTTAACATGAAATCTATAAAATGATTTTTCAGATATTTCGTGTGTATATAATGGTAAACTTGAATGTACTTAAGACAAGTTCAATTTGGAATAAAATTAAATAACTTGAACTAAAAATCATTCTTTTGAATACGACCGTTCAAGCGTTGAGTTATCCTCTTAAAAGAGTAAATTTTTCACTCTTTGTGCAGTGCCATTTCTCCGATTTACTCTTAAAAAAGTGAAATTTACCCTCGAAATAGTGAAAATATCCCTTTTCCAAAAGAGAAATTTAATTTTCACTCCAAGAACTTCAGAGCCTATAGATTATTGAAATAATAGTCAAGGTCTCTAGTTTATTGTTCATTTTGAAAGAAACATTTTTATTCCGCTTACGGACAAAAGTAAAGTAATTTCACTTTTATTTGCTATATTTTTACGTTTTTTTTTTATTTATTTGAGCTTGCAATAATTGATCAGACTGCGTTATCTGACCATTACAATCAATCGAAAAAATAAAAAGAACAATACCCAAGTGCCACTACGGAGAGATTGAATTCTCTTTTTGCAGGTTTAGTATAGAGAATCGAAAAATGTTTGTTTATTTCGGCGGACATGATACGCTGATTACAAATGTGGCAGTGTATATCAGTTGACAAGGTCATTTTCAAGGTTTCACACGGTTCAACGAAATAATGAGCTCAAACAGAAAAAATTATATCTTTTTTAGTTTATTGAGGAAAATGATGAAAGTGTATTCTTAATACTCGGCAATATGTGTCGAATCAATCACTCATCTGTTTTTTGAAAGTGACTAATATCGAAATCGAGATGCCCCTAATTTTTAACAAAAGGAACATGGTAAACTCAACATATACTGAAAATTCTCGGGATTTCACACGGAATAAAACAATCATCGACTTTTTTAAATTTACCAATTATAAGCCCTGATATCCCCGATTATCAATAAAAGAATGAGGAAAACATGTCTTGCTTCATTTATCAAATAAAATGTATCATGATAATAATGAACTAGTATTTAAAATTCTGGTAAAAGTATACGGAATTGAACACTCGTTTTGTTTTTTAAAATTGACCAATCAGAAATTGAGATACCTCCGACTCTCTAATCTTCGATCTGGGCCAAATGTCCGTATGTTACAGAACATAATACACCCATACATATATATATCTATATACATATATATATATATATGCGAGAATAAGATCTATAATATATATACATTATTTTGCAAATTAGAGTTATCGCGCTTACCTCTATAATATATTTTCTCCCATACTCATATTTTTAGTTAAATTCAATATTACGGTCCAGCCTGCGCTGTGAGGGAAAAGTTTTGAATATGTTCATTTTCAATTTTGAAATGATGTTTACTTATATTGCTAGTTTTATATTTATAATTACAAATTATTACAATTATATCAATTTACAATATTGATAAAAGTTTATAAAAGAGATGACCAACTAATTGATAATTAAAGTTCATTGAATGTTTATTGAAAATCTGTTTTTTTCGTTATAAATATAAGTATATATTAAGTTTGGTCTCTTTTATATGGGTATTATTTAAAGTTTATATATATATGTACACGGGAAAATGTATTGTACAAGCAACCGTATACTATATGGCACTATGCCTACCTACAGCTGTATCAACCATACACTTGACTCAGTTGACAATGAGAATGCTTGTGTGTCATCTATATAGTATGATTAGGTTCAACAATACTTTTTTCCATCTACATATTACGTATTATTATATATACTATATATTATATGTCATATATATATATATATACACATTTTTTTATATGTTATATTAAATGTATATAAAAATGCACATAATAAAAATTGGATATATAAAAAAACATATATCATATAGATTTATGTAAATGATACACTATCCTGGTAGAAACTGCGCCTAAATATTGCCCAGTTTTTAGCTAATAAACTTGTGTACTAGCCAGTTTGTGGACAGTATATCTTATTGAAATCTGGCCAGTTTCTTATTGGAAATGTAACGATTGTATGGATATTTTTTAGATAACTTTTGTAGACAATTTTTGGACGGTTTCTGTCCAGTTTTTGGCTAGAAATATTCCTAATATTTAAATAGGCTAATCATTTTTTGTCCAGTTTTTAACCCAGAATGTGGATAATATGTGGAGTATAAAGTTGAAATATAATTTTAAAGACGCTTGAATATTATGAACTTTTTAAAATAAATTATTGTTGCCATAACCCTTGCATAGATTTAAATAATTTTATTGTACAGTAATTAGACAGGATATTTTTATACATATTTGACTAATTTTACTGAACAGTCATTAGGCAAGATTTTTAGCCAAAGCTGTGGACAGTTTAAATACATTAATTTTGTGCAATATTTAGATAGTTTTGTAACAAAAAACTAGTTTGCTTATTTGCATTTTTGCTGTACACAGTTTTAAACCACTTAACTTATCCAGAAAATGGACTGTATCCAATAAAACTGGACAGAATTTCTACCAGGCTAACTCGATTGAATTCTCAATCAATTAAAGGTTTTAACTCTGTTATAAGAGAATTTTATAATTACAACGAAGAAACTTTATGGACATGGTGTCCGCATTTACAATTTTGCATCAGTTAACAAACGAATGATTGCAGAATCTTTCACTGTAAAAATTGCCAGGAATCAAGTAATTATCAAAATATAATTCTATAATGACTTGATTGTTTATACGGATTGTTTATAAACAATCCATCATTACCGTCTACAATATTTACAATCTATCCAAACATAAAGACCGTTCATTGAAGCATTTTTTTTTGTAACACGGTTGAGTGCTCAGCTGTTAGAGGGTCATCCGGTATCCCTAAAGCTCTAATATGATATATGAATGATTCGATTTACCGATCTACTCCTGTTTACCGATCGGATCGAATCTTGTCAAATATTAAGTTTGCATCGTATTAAAGCGAAACATCAAAGAACAAGCTCAGCCCGTCCTCCTTATCAGTGACACTTTTAGAACCCTGGCATTAAGTCAACAGCACGTAAAAGATCCATCAGTTTTATGATGCTTGTAAAGCAACTGTGGTTTTCAAAATTTCGTCTTCCTCATTAAAAGTATTAGGGGGGGGGGGGGGGGGGGATAAAAAAAAAATATGGGGGGGGGGGTTTACTATTTCTTAGGGTTCTAATTTATTGAAAAATTTTATTTTTAACGAGTGACTGATTGAGTGATTGACTCTAGGTTCAATCGTTTCGGAATCGAGCACATTAAATAGAGTTTGGTTCCGAAATCGTGTTTACTTTAATTATGAACCTCGAGTCCCATCATGTCAATTGCATCGAATGCAGCACAGCTGCGAAATTTTTATGAATTTTCAAAATCTATTTGCTGAAACATATTTGTTATCGGCACCAACGATTGTTTATTTCTCGCTTAGGTAGCGAAGGGGTTACATGTGATGAGGGTGCGCGATGCGTCTTCCCCTTAGGCCTACCGTCCTGTTAGGTAACACTGTTAGGACACACGCGGTTTTCGAACTGGCGTTCGATTCGATCGCGAGGACCATATGAGCGTCGCGCCGTGCACCGGTACCGCGTGCACTTTCGAAGTGCGTGTTACGTCCGACTCTAGCTGACTGTCGCGGCAATGACGAGAACGAGGGATTCCACCCCGTGCGCCACCTGGAGCCGCCGCGGGGGGTCCTCGGGGGAGTTACTCGCATCTCCGCCGGAGCCAGCTGCCGTCACCATGGAGACGCGCGCGCGTGCCGTCCACGCCGCCGGCGCACGCGAACCAGCCGCTTATGTCGGTCGCACGCGGCGAGAACGGCAACAGGTTTGATCGTCGTTTGGAACGAGCGCTCGGTGATTTTCTCGATCGTCGATCGGCGATCGATCGATCGATCGTCGCCGGGGGGATGCGTATTACAGTGAAATTGTGCGGTTTTAAGGAGACAGCTATAACAACGGCGTTCAGCCACCAGTTAAACCGGAATCGGCGCTTCGGTAACGTACCTTCGGTAAATAATAAGTGAGGTAGCGCACGGATGATACGCCGACGACTTCAGGCTACATGCGTTGAAGTGGTAATGTGATATTAGTGCCAGTTAAGTGGGACACTGTGCTATAAACGTTACTGTGCGGCACTATGGATTGCAGCGAACGTCCCTACCGTGTTTCGTTGTTAAGAATTACAATTGACTGTTGTGAAAAGGATTATCATTAATGAAAAATTGTATCCAACAATTAATACTTATATTTGAAGTTTAATTGTTATTTTTTTTTATATCTTTTCAATAGTAAATTTAAAACAGAAAATAAAGAGTTTTTAACGAATTGTAACTTATTTTCTTCAGGAAAGGATTCTGTACAACTTATCCCAGGTAGAAATGAATCGTGGTATTCCGTTTTATTGTAAAGGCCCTATATCGGAAAACCATTATAAAATCTGTACGAGAAAATCTCTCAATTCTATCCAGATTTTATGTAGAAAATCTAGAAATTTGATAGTGAAAATTACTATAAATTCTAGGTTAGATGAAATATGAATTCAGTCTCGTTTTTATATCGGTTTTGTCTAGAAAATACTAGATATGTTTATTACTTCGCCTGACGCAAGGCGGGCAAAGTATTGAATTTACCAACAAACATTTTTCCGATTCTTCGATTTTGGGAATTTTTTGGTGGAAATATATTCGACCAATTTTTAAAATTGACCACTCATTCTCTTCGTCTATTCCTGGAAAACATGAAGGTATTTTTTTTATTATCGTGAAAAAATTAAATCGGGTCGAAGGCAGGGGTTGAAGACATGAAAGTCGAAATGTCCGACATGTCGTACGTACGTGTGTACTCCAGATAACTCACGAACGAATAAACAGAATATCTTCTGTAACCTCTTTTTGAATATGCCGGAACAACAGAATGATTCCATCAGAAGTTGGGAAATATCTACCAAGTGCTTCACGTCGCAAATTGCCGTTTTACCGCCCAACTTCGACTTTTTTTACTTTTTTTCATTCACTTTTTTCCAATTATCTCATGAACAAAACGTCCTAACAACATGATTTTTTTT
>JAPYZR010005932.1:0-12420 GCA_030522945.1 Trichopria nigra
TACTTTAATGTCTACGATGGCCGCTATGCTTTTTTGACGCCTATCCGCGCTGTATCGATACTATACCTTTAACTATTATATTGATTATCTTGTATTTACTCGCATTGTTTTATTCGTGTATTTTTGTAAGGACTTTTAGTCCGTTTATAAATAAATAAATAAATAAATAAATAAATAATAATAATAATAATTGTTTCAAATTCTAGAGAAAATGCCGTTTATAAAGCAATTAAACCATCGATCGTACCACCTGAAAATAGCATGAAAGCCTATCGATTACTCATCCATGTGAAGGAAACCCCGTGAAGAATTACCGGAAGGCTGCGATTGGTAGATCATGACCTGACCTTCGAACATTTCTAAGGTTACTTTCTTAGTGCAAGGCGCATCACTTATCTGACCCGTAAGCTTGTATGTAGCAATTAGATGTAAGATGAATAATGTTCAGTGAAGATTACATAATATATGCATAACTTTGAGCAAAGGCATGGAATTTCACGCCGAAAGGAATTTAATGATATATCTCAAGAACATGTTAGTGCAGTTTTTGCAATTCTTTTTATATTTAGATAACATTTTGAATTAATATTTTTTTCACGAAAATACCGATCTATTGGATTCAGCGTGGTATTATAATATTTGTTATTATCTAAGAAATTTTAAAATATGATACTTTTTAAAATTTTAAAGGATGACCATAAAAAAGTCACCTTTTCTATCGCCAAGCACAGCAGCACGTTTTCACGTGCAGGGAAACGCATTTATATCGCAACTGCACTATTTGCACATATGCACGCAGTAAACTTAAATTTCTTATAAAGAGAGCACAAGCGAAATAATGATTTCCATTACTCTTACTGCAACCAGTAAAATACGCGCATGTCTAGCATATTGCATAAGAATTTGCGGGTTCTTTAACGGACGCGAAGCGAGATGTATTTGAATAACATGCTCGAGAAAAAAGAAGTAATGTCGTAATGGGAGAGAGTTCATCGTGCTACAATTGGGTGCACATTCACACGCATACTCACATAACTCACCACCTGGGAGCTTAAAAGACATACGGAGATTGGAGGCCAGCCGCAACATCACACTTGAGATGCATCTGCAAATCGCGTAACCACCAACTTAATAGTTTGAAGTGCGGTTAGGGAGAATTATTACCGTTCAGTCGAAAGTGCTTGGAATGCACGTCGGAAGTGTTTGCAAGATGCTGACGGAAAGATGGACGGCAAATCTTGCGACCTAAAAAAAAAACCGAGCAAGACTCGAACCTTTATTGCTGGTCGTAATAAGTCACGCGTCTTTGACGTCGTTGTTAATATGATTATCCATTATTGTTATCCCTATCATTGTATTGCAAGTAACAAGTGGACAATCGCGTCAATCGTTTCAACACATCCTTAAAAATCACTTATGCTCTTATTGCTGTGTCGGAGACTGCGTTGGGAAACCACTTAAGGTATTAATTACATTTCCATCCAGGGATAGATGTATAACTCATGACTCTTCTAAACTACGATAAGCATTAATTCGTTACAATTAATTATAATTATATTTCAAAATGGAGGACTGTTTGAAGATTAGCTCAGTGGCGACTCTATTTCAGAATTCACGTCAGAAAAAATGATATTCCTGCTATGTTGATGTGAACTAATCATCATGCAGTTTAATCAACGGAAGTTACTTGATCAGATTTTAAAAGTAGTAAAACATGTAAGGGAAAATTAAATGTGTATCAAATGACTAACATTGTCCTAATTAGCCCTGACAGGTATAATGGACTTGCAATGTGATAACTGGACGTCCAATGGACGAAATTGTGCTATTATTATTGAGTGATTTTATATCGTTTAAAAAAAAAGTTGGCTCATCCTTTTCTATTAAAAGTTGTTTTGAACATTTTTTATATCGTTGTAAAACTATACGTCAATAATTTAGAATTGTATAACGAGAAATCTTCCCACGTGGATCGTTTTATTTATCAGAATATACTGCAATTCTTCGCTCCGTAAAACTTCACGTGCTTGGGTACAGGAAAAAAAATCTGCTGGATTTAGTGTCCTTTGGGAAAAATAAAACAGCTTTAGTGCCCTAAAAAAAAAAAAATAGCGGCGTTTAAAAAAGCGAAATGAGTTTCCGTTCGTTTACTCGAAAGCGAAAGAACAATAGTGGAACGAAAGTTCAAACGCACGTGGATTATTGGAGCGCTCGGGTGATGCCTGCATATCGACGAGTCCCGACGATCGCAAAGATATATTGTGGCAGATAAGCCCTTGAGCTAGTAAAGTGCTGAGCACAAACAAAGGGTGGAACTGAAACGTCATCTTACTAACTCCCAGGCCGAATAAATTTTCCGTTCTCGCTTCCGTTGCCGTCCTCACTTTATGGTCCTCACGGGCTTTGCCACCACTCCCGTATCTCAATCTCAGCAACCCCTTTTCGGTAATACAACAGATTGTACCTCTCGGTAGTTACAACGCGGTAATGACCAAGGAATTGTCATAACAGTGGCTGATAGGATCTTAATTTATCTTCGAAAGTAATTATCTCGGGAAATTCCAGTTGTAATCGATTAATAATATTCTTAATTACTTAGCCTTAAATAATATTACTCCAATTTCTAATTTCATGCTAAAAAAATTGATCAGTACTAGGACTTTTAAAATACTAGTCCAGTCATAGTCGGCACGTAAAAATCGATATTCAGAATAATATTTACATTCTATTTTGTATGTTTTTAATGCATACGGCGATATCATGAGAAAATTGCATTGCATGAAATCGATTTTTAGTCGATCGATTCTTGTATTATAACTATATGTAATCTAAAAAGGCAATGAGTATAAAACGAAATTCACGTCATATTGGCTTGAACGTCAAGGATGTTAAAAACGACACGTATATGATCATACATATTTTTTATCGTCGATTATAATATATAATCTTTATTTTTGTAGCGGTGTATATCGTGTATAAATTGTATTTTTCGTAGCGGTCGTTATCGCATTCACACACATACACATACACACGTCATATATTATTGTATACTGCGAAGCTATACATAATTATTGTCGGAGCTCATACGTTACGTGGTCATGATGATTCATAGGTCATGTTCTATCGACGGTGATATCCACTTTCTGATTGATCGAAAACTGCGTTACCACCTGCAGTGGTTGTTTACTTAAAAAATGGCCTGCGTGCTAGAGCTTATGACGAGCTCAAGTGAAAAATTAGAGACGAAGTAAAATGTGTAGAGTCGATACATTTTGCAGAAATACATTTTTCATGAAAACCTATTTTTACAGAACCAATATATATTTGCATGGAATATTTTTTAAATTTATTGGTTCGTATCTTTCTTCGATGTTTTTATTAGTCTTTTTTTATTTCTCGATTACTGCAAACATCGATTGAAGATAAAAATATTGCACAGTTCCATAGTTCTGTATTCATATATAAATGACGTTATATTTCACGAATTTTTAGCATGTTCGGTCATATCTATTGAAAACAAAATAATAGTTTTGTCATATTACGAGGACGACGCGATGTTCTAGTGGACATTTTGTTGACATTTCAATACGCAAGTCGCGGTTTCAACAATATGTAATACATAACCAAAGTTTTCGATACGTTGTTATTGTTAGATTGCAATGAACTACCCTTTATTTTTCAAGAGCAAACACTGCACATAAGGTATAGAATCCTGGTTAACAAAAATGCATGGGTTGATTCTTTGCACAATTTCAGGAAATTTTGTATTCACTGCAGAATCACTCCAAACGCACTATCAACCAGTTGTTACCTTGTCATCTTCTAAACAATAAAACCAAGTGATAATAATAGTGATGTAATCTATATACTTTATAATATACTTCATAGTAATATATAAATTCAAATGAATAAGGGAGAGCAAAGAAAACTCTTTCTTTTTTAACATTTATTTTATCGAAACATTACACGTAATAGTGAATACAATAATGAACAAAAGCAAATTTTCTCATCAAACTACTTCATATAATACTGCAGTGAGAGATGGCACATAGCAGCTCATTGAAATATTATCTGTAGGAACGATATTGAGAAAGTGTACTTGAAATTGCTGGGGATGGCTGCTGGCAGGAATAACAAAGATTCGCGCAAGAGTGTAAGTCGTGCAAGATAAGGATAAGAGAGAACGTAGAGTCCTGTCTGCCTCCTTGTCGAGTATTCGAGAAGAAGTTTCTGTAGGAAGGATCTTCCCCGTTGCTTTACGAGTTTCGACTTTCGACCCCGCCGATCCTGAATCCCACGAGTTCTCGAAAAAACTGTTCAAAGTCTAGGAAATTTTGCGAGATTCCACCCTTACTTTGGGGTGCTTTATCTACATCTCAGGGTTTTCCGAATTTTTAAACGAGCGAAAAACTTTCTGCTTTAAATGCTACCCGCGATGTAAAACTGATTTTTGATTCGAATTGAATTATGCGATTATCTATTTTTATAATGATGGTTTATTAACGGTACATGCAAAAATGTATCTAATTTGAGCGTCTCAACTTAGAAATCACTCCGGGCATACCCGTACATTCTTTGATAATATGAAGATTTTTAATGTGTATGTACACTATCAGTGCAATCAATTTCGGAAACCGACACTTTTGGAGGATATATGTATGTACAATATGTGCTGAGAGTTTATGGCAGAGCACAATGAACGGAGCGAAATGCCTTTCTGTACCTGTACCAGTTAATCCTGTTTCTATTAATTCCGTTCGTCATCATGATAAATATGTCAATTATTTAGCTTATTAATAATACATAAATATTTAAATAAATAAATAAAACAAAGTAATTCTAAACTTAAGTAATTATTTATGAGTTTAAACTGAATATTCGTATATGTTTTGGAATGTACTTAGCTTTTAATGTCGTATTCAAATATTCCCGTGTAAAGTTGGAGGGTTTCAAAAGTTCTATTCATAGGTCATATCTGTTTAACCTTGAGTGGAGGGACAAAAACAAAGCTCTTACTCTCTCTATTTGCAGTGAGAGAGCGAGACGTTTACAAAGCACACCTTGATGACCTACTTTTGTTGAGAATTGACTGAATTATGAGCAAATTAGAATTTAATTTAATTTAATTATATACCAGTTTAACCGTGCAACGTGTATTCTATCATCTTAAACACTATACGATAAAAAATGAGGGTGTTCCATTTATAAAGAAACATTTTGGGCTTGACCACCCCATGGCCCCTCTACTCAAGGTAAAACGTATAGGATATGTGAAATATACTCTGTCTGCTAAAGGCTCGTATATTTGTGCAAAGAGGAAAAATAAGAGAAAGACATGCATTATGAGAGAAAGAGTGAGAATCAACTCGCTGACATAAATAATATTCTGTTTTTAATATTTCAATACTCTTGACTATAAATAGGCAGGTTGTGCCAATCTTTAGATTTTTACGCCTTACATTCCTTGATCTTCAGAGAAAAACTGCCATGATAGTATCTTTTGAAGGTTCGAATCTAAGTTTAGAATCATTTTTCCAAATACTTTTATCACTTGTTCATTATTATTATCATTGTTGTTCAGAATTATTATTAATTAATAACACTTATAATTAATGCGTGATGTAGACTACCAAAAAGTTAGTCGTCGGTGATAACCAATTGATTCATATTATCGACGGAATAGACAAGGTCTTTTGAAATCAAAATTATTTTCAATTCGTACGCAACACTTTATTAATTACATTCTACATGTGGTTATACAAGTGTGCAGTACACAAAAATCAAATTTCACAATGACATACGAATATTCGAAGAAAATTGGCAGAAGAATAATTTGCAGCAAATTTAACATATCCTTGTATATAAGATTTTACATTGCTGTAAAAAATAAACAACTCAGAAAGTGTGCTTAAATTAATTATGAATTATGCAGAAAGTGAACTTTTAACAAAAATCAGATAATATAAATACAATATTTAATTATTGAGCGCTGGTAACACTAGAATACGACACGTGTTAACCTTGGTGACCTTCACATTTTTCTTCACAAACACTCCACTCACGGCTCTCATGAATCGAACGATATAATTAATCGCATTTAGCCCAAAAAACATTTCGACAATAAAAATTATTATCCCAATCAAGTGTCCTACTCCAGCAATGACTAAGGCAATGAAATAATCATCATTCCTTAAAACAACGTTATTCGTCATCCGATAACTATCTATAAGATTATTTGTGTGGTTCATTAAAAAGGGATTTGTCATCATTTTATGTATCAATCCTGAATCGTATAAATTTCGAAATTCCGTGTTAAACCGGGAAATATAAGGGGAATTACTTCCAAAAATAATATGATGCCAATTTGGCGAGAATCCTTCCTGCAGTAGTTGAATCTCATCATCACCTTCATTTGTATTCTTAATACCATTAATTAAATCGTTAGCAATAGATTTCGGAATGTAACACGACACGTTTTTATATTTCAATATTTTCTCCGGACAAATAAAAAGCGCCCTGGATTTTTCAGTTCTATTCTTTAATTTTGTGTAATTTGCATATTTTGATTCTAGCCGTGAATATAAGGACAACGTGGAATAAGTTATCAAAATTAGGTTTGATTCAGCGAGGTCCTCTAGTGTATCGATTGTTGCGATAGTATCTTTACAGATTTTTAACTCGGTGAGTTCTCCCAGAAAATCACTACAAAACAGAACTGATATTATAAGGATGAAAGCAAAGGTGGTTCTCTCTCGGTGAGTTTTCGGTACCAATGAGTTCATTCCCAATAATGCATACATAATATTTTTGACCTGCCAATAATAACGATTAAAACGTAGCAGTGCTGCCGTAGCATAAATAACAATAACCATTAATATCAAGGCAGAAGTTTGAAGAAACGTTTTCGTCGGTATCTTCTGTGAGGTAACGTATTGTATTGGTAACATTATCGTTAATTCGTTCGAATAAAAACCGTCACTAGCAGCAAACTTTATTTTTTCCGTTGAGAGGGTCCGGTGTATCGCAGATGACATGACCGACGTCCCTATATAATCAAATTTTCCAGTCTTATAATCAGTGACAAAATCTTTTTGTGAACCAACATGTTCCGGTTCTAATAAAACCTTCATATAAAATGGTGGATCATTTATTACCCAATGACACCGAAAGTTAATTGCTTCGGACAAGTAATTTGTGATGTCCGCTTGATAGTTATGTATACTTTGAATTTTACGTTTCCAGCCCGAAGTTCTTTCACTGTACTCAATACGTAGATTTACCGTCATACCAAAGTGTATAACTGCTTTTAATGAAAATCCGTAAATATTTTGAAGTTTTCCAGGAAGCAACTGCGCAGTTGAAAGCAAACTGTTATTACTATAGGTCTTATTGAACGGATTAAATATATGTACCACAGCTTGTACATCGTAGTTTATCTTGCGGAAGTATTGGTCAATGATATTTCGATGCATTAGTTCAAGTATTGTCACGTCGAGCAGTTTTTTGTCCCAGAAAAATTGCAAAGATGACGTTGCGTCAGTCACTTTCCTCGTTCCCAATGTGATTATAAGTAGTTTTGGAAACGGTTGGTCGTCTACGATATCCTTCAAAAAATCGTATATCGTTTTATGCAAGTTACGGGACTGGACTTTGTCATTTGCCAAGTTACACAATATAACGAAGAGGGTCGTCGAGCCGGGTGGATGCAGAGAGGGAATTTGTCTCCACAAATGATCTGTCTCGTTGGCTTTTACCTGTTGCGGTTTCTGACTTGATTGTTGCAGAGACCGTAGAGTAGTCACATAAGTGGGAATGTTTTTCAATAATTTTTCTTCAATTTTCAATATTGTCGATGAAAAGTTGCAGTGAAATTCGTCAACAATCAAAGCTACTTCTCTATATTGATATAAATCACTTAAATGCTTTTCGAGATGATTTAGCCACTGATAATTCCTGTCTCCTTTAATTAAGCACACTTTTAAAAATATCGTCAGCAAGCAAATCAGTTTGATGAAAGATTTTGATACACTTGACATTGTGTAAATATTAATTGAATTATAATCTGCTTAAAAACTCAATGCACTCTCAAGCTTTGTCAATAGACGGAGAGTACATGATGACTGAAAAAGAGACATTGTATTAATTAGAAAGAAATATTAAAGCCCTTGAATGCATATTTTAGTTATACTTCGTGCCCTTTAAAAAAAACTGT
This sequence comes from Trichopria nigra, assembly GCA_030522945.1. Lineage (NCBI taxonomy): Eukaryota > Metazoa > Arthropoda > Insecta > Hymenoptera > Diapriidae > Trichopria > Trichopria nigra. Next base: position 8,213 of record JAPYZR010005932.1, read on the forward strand.
TATATGTGTCACGTACATTTATGCAAATATATTCATGCACGCTTTGACATTGATTTTCAGTGTCAAAAGAGGAAAAGGTTATTCCAGTGATGGAGTGGTGTTATGTATAAATAAATTTTTATTACACCAATAATCTTTTCATATCTGAATAAAAAATCGTAATAAAAATACGATATGTACTGGTTTCGACCTTTGCTGAAATTTGCTCAGAACGAATTTGGTATAACCAGAGCTTTCTTATCTTAACTCGATAGAGACCCGTACGTCGAATATGCAGTTCCAATCACTTGTTGCAATTTTGATCATGAAAATGTATTTCAGTCTCGTAAGTTCAACCTAGATCAAATCAGATCTTATTCTGCTCAACGTTCCGATAAAATCATATAAACTAAAATATCATATAAACTAAAATATCATATAAAAAGAAAATTATAAAATAGTTTATATATAAACTTGAGTTTAGGTTAATTATAGATTGCGAGTGTGTAAAGAACAATGCGGCGCTAAACTGTTTTTATTTAATTCTGAAATTGCAATTTCCAGCACTTATCAAACGTCTCCATCAATCATTGCTGTGTTCCCGAATTCCTTCAATATCCATGGAAGCCGTAGCATTAAAAGACCCGCTTGTACATAAATAATCGGTAAAAAGCGAACGCACTCAGCCGTTCGCTTCGATATCGCGATAATATGAGAATGTTGCGAATTATTTCAATTTCCTTTTCATTTGCGAACCGACAGTATCGGTCGATAGACCGGAAATTACGTCACGTCAAGTGCAGCTATACGCGAAGCCAACTCGTCGAGTAGGTGAACTTAATTACCGCGATAATGAAATTTTGCCATCCTGCCGAGTGTGTCGTACTTGCTTATTCACAAGGAGAATATAAAGCTTGCCCGACTGCATCATCTTCGCAGAATCGAGCAAGCTCTAATTCCATTATGCGCAAAATTTTTGATAGGCACTCGCATGGAACGAGCTTTCGTGAAACGAGCGAAACTCCGATTTACCTTATTGGCAGCACTCTAACAGTCACATTCCGTAATCAAAATATACTTCTAAATTGTTTTATTAAACTATATTGTTGTCAAATACGTTGACTCCAAAATGTATTTTGTGATTTCCCGAAAAAATATACACAGATTAGCATTATTAAATATTGCGATTATAATAATGCAAATTCGAGAGTATACGTCTGATTAAAAATTGTATACTGATGGATTTCCAATGTTCAAGATGTGAAAAAGAAACAAGGTTCGGATATACGACATACCTGTCAAATGCGTGTATTTCTCTTTTTTAATCAATATTGATTTGTTTCTAGCGATAAGATTCATTTCAATTGTAATTTTCAAGGTAATTTTTAAATCACCGTGAAATTTGATTTATTTGTCGATCCCGCGAATACTTGAATTTGCTTTTTGAAGTTTCTCCACCACGTAACCGGATAAAATACATAAAACATCGCTACATCCTTTTATTTAACAAAGGAAAACAAATAAACAGATAATTCACATATATGCCTTCAATAATCCAATACAGTTTCAACTGCATGATTTTCACGTTTTATCGCGAATATTGTCGGAAAATTCGAATGAATATTTGAAATTTACCGCCGGATTTATTGTACAATTATTTTAAAAAATTGATTTGTTTGAATAAATAATTTCATCTATAGTACTTTGTTTAAATGTAAATTTTGAAAAAGCAGTAAATTTAGTGCGATGTCATACATGGCGTAATTGTTACGTCGATAAAATGTAAATGTTTAAACGTAACCTCGTTTAAAAAATCTAGTAATATGGACATTTGGTTTGCAAGAAAATTTCTAACAATCACAGACCAAATATTTCGTAATGAATTTCACACATTAAACGGAATAAATTCGCTATATAAGGTAATTTCTGTTCCAATTGATTTTTAATTAATGTCAGTTATGGGCTTCGTTTGACACCTATACATAGCAGATGAAAAATTGGGGGGGGGGGGGGGGGGGAAAAAAACAAAAAAAAAAAAAAACAAAAAAGCAAAGAGGCCCGGTGTTTGAAACAATCGAAAATCGTTACCTGCACTCGCAACAACTTTTACATAATTTCGATTTGATGGAGAAGGCTCTCGCGAAAAAAAAAGATTAAAACAAGTTATATCCACCATCCAACCTCTGTCATTTCCAAAAGTCGAGCTTGCGCCCTTTGGCAAATTAGAGTTCTGCATCGTCGCTAACGCGGTATATGGAAGTCTATTTGTATGCAAAACTAATTTCATGGCCACCCTGAAACTCGGCCGATGTGCGACAAAATCCGCCCCACTCAATCAAAAGAAAGCAACTTGCTAGCCATCAAACTTGCTTTCGACGCGATCGAATAAACCGGTCCTGTAAAAACTGATAATTTTGAAATTGCGAATTGCTGGCAAATTCTTGCATCCGGACTAAAATGGTAATCCAATATGTATCGTCAATCGGAAACCTCGTGGCACCTATCAGTTATTGCTTTTACGTATCTGATGAAAAATTCAAAATAATTATTATTGCTGGTAGAAGTGGAAAGGGATGGAGCTTAAAATAGATTTCCATGTGATTGATTGTCAATGCAAATATTACTGTAGAATATTTTTGACAGTGACAATTACAAATTTATAAATACAAATTTGATATTGTGTTTTATAATACGCTGTTAAGAAAAACTGCATGAAATTTAATAAAAATGTCGAGAAGACACTACATTACAATACATTTAATTTTCTTCAAAAAATTCTAATACAGATACAAATGTTGTTATTGCAGTTATCGTGTACTCCATAAGTTCAATTAAGTTCCAATTGACGAAAACTGGGAAAGTGATTAGTCGAAATTGAAATTCGACTTTATTTTGATATCTTCTTCCAATTGGCTCGGAAATTTCAAAAAATCTTCAAAAAACCTCAATGATTTTAGATTTAATTTAAACAAAAAGAATGAAAACTGTTTAATATTATGAATATTGTTAATATTTATATAATATTTTTGTGTTAAATTTACGGCACCAATTTCGTAGTTTCAACTTTTAACAGTTTTTATGTATTTTAAATAAATATATTTTAAAGTTAAAATAATAATGTTTGAAAAAAAAATGGTAAAAAAAGTCGTGTTTTTAAACTGAAATCTATAGAAACTTAGTGGGTTTTTAAAACAGCAATATATGTATTTTGCGTAATCTTTTTCCTAGTTTTTGTTTATTGGACTAACAGTATATGCATGAAATTCTGTGTACATATGTATTTTATATTTAGTCTGATGTACGTCATGCGGGTGCAGATTAATGTATTTTTATTTGCACTGAAGTTCGTCATAAATGCCTCTTAAAATTTCAATGTATTTGTATTAAAAATGTAACTAAATGTTAATTGCCGTTATATTTTCATAAAACCGTGTATGAATATGCACTTAAAATGCTTGAAATTTAACAACATTTTTAACAGCACATATATACTCCTATATGATATGAAGAATTTACAATTGTCGGGCGCAGCTTTATCAAATATTCATAAATTACAGAAATATCTATAATGATGTAAATCAGTTTATCAAATTAATTCTTTTGCTTTAAGACTTATAATTTGATTTTATGATACAAGATTCTCGACCAAATTTAAATAAAGCGCAACCTAATTTTCCCCTACACTTTATCATATGTTATTAGATTCGTATATTGCTGGTAATGTGAATTAATAACACGGACCGCGAAAATTGGCAATTCGCGAAATTTCATTTACCGAACCCGAATATATGCCAATAAAATATTCAAATGAAAGCAAGAGAGAGGGAAACATAGATTGATTCCGGATTTATTGGGTTCCCCGTGGACCTGTCAATACCCATAATGAATCACGCGAAATATTTTAAACGCCTTTTTTTAATAAATGTCTGGCAATCTTTAAAACGTTGAACTGACGTTTATATATTTATTTTTTAAATAGAAAAATGTCACACACATATATATATGTTTAAATATGACAAGTGCGAATAAATAAATTTTTACATTCAAATTGTAAAAAATCAATATGGCAGACCAATAATGGCGGCCGACAAATCGGAAATTCGCTCAATCATCACGAAAATAAGATCATGATCTGCGTAAAGCCAACTTACAGGTTCCCGTAGATTGCAATATCCTATTCTCCCAACCGAATGCGAAAATATGTAAGATATTGTTTGTATACTTTGAAA
>JAPYZR010005933.1:0-15199 GCA_030522945.1 Trichopria nigra
ACGTCACAATCACTGTTATGTAACTGTAACAATTTTGAGGCGACATTATAATGTAACTATTACATAACTGTGACATAACTTCTGTGATTGTTTGCTGGGGAACCTACCTGCAATCGGAACTAGATCCCGAACGTGAGGTTCATTAAAATATATACGATAACTTAAATAAATGATATGCCAATACGGATGACCATGGCTGATGACTTCTGTTGAATGGAATTAAATTCGTAGACAATAGGGTGGGAAAACACGATGCGTTCATTAAACCAATGAGCGTCTATTGTCTCGGCCTGAATTCTTGAAGGATTGGGTACAAATTGTCCAGATTCAACAACCAGTTAGAGTTTAGGGAATAACGAATACCAGTGGTATTTTCGAATAAGGCAACCGTTCGTTTAACAAATTTCCACCACGGGTTTGACACGAATCTAGCGATCACGTGAACCGGCCAGCGTTTCCACGTGTTACGTACCCCGGCTAAGCGCGTTTTTAAAAGGAGAGCCGCCGCTGAGTCCTTGAATCGGGAAGAGGAGTTTTAGCGTATGCTGGCCGAATAGCGCGCGTGTCTCGCATGGAGAACGCCGGTTATAGCGCGTGAGAATTATGTGACGGGTTTAAGGCCATCCACGCGCGGCTTGCGAGTCCCTTTAAATTAAATTGAGCAAGCCGTTCGCTTTCTTCCCCCCCCCCCCCCCCCCCCCCCCCCCCCCCCCCCCCCCCCCCCCCCCCCCCCCCCCCCCCCCCCCCACCCCCCCCCTCTCCCCCCCCGCCCCCCGAACGGAAATTAAGCCCTTTTACAAGTTGTTCTGGAGGTGTGTTCGGTCGCGATTCACCTACCTGCCGAGATGATATTCCCCGGCATGTGCCTCTTAAAGGATCGGTAAACGACTGCCCAACTGTTTACATTTTTTTTCCTTTTTTTTTTTACTTTTATACGTGCACTCTAAGACCGACTCGTAGCTACGATGATCATGACATAACGCCGTGGGTAAATACGAGGCGTAAGTCATAATTAAAGACTGAAAAAGTTTGATAATGTTTGGCGAATTGATAACCGTCTTAGTGCTCTGAGCGCTATAGACGAGAAATTGATTGGAGTAACTATTTTTTCACTTGGTTGATTTCGAATAGTTCAGTCAACAATGTGATCGGTACTAGAGTCCAAACAACAAATAAAGATTATTATTTTGTTTAGTACACCTAGTATATGATGTACCAACCAAGTAAGTGGTTGTGTCAACTGAGAAATCTCCAACCAATAACAAATTAGTTACGCCAACCAAGTTGTTTTCTCCGTGTGGATTGTACCATGATATGAAAGTGCCAGTATATACACGGAGTCTGGATTGGTCGAAAGATTTTACCCTTCCACCATCCCCTACCGTACCGTCCTTTTTGTATCATGGATTGTACATAAATTATAACGTAATGTTCAAGATCGCTGATATATGAAATGTCGGTATGTCCATTAATTGCTGTTATCGATCAGATAATGATGAACATTTTCAGAGAGCTGGTTTTGTTAACTCATTACATAAAAATATAAAAAATACGCGTGTAAAAAAAAAATGCGTAGTGACTTACAGAGATTCGCGTTATCGACCGTAATGGTTTTCGTTTTCATTGAGATTTTTCGTAAATTAGTTTCAGAATCAATAAGTTTTCGAGAAACCACGAGTACACTCAATTGTCATTTTTAATTGTCACGGTTCAGAGGAAACTTTAATTATATAAGGCGAAAATCAACGATGATGTGAACGTTTAACGACGTCGATATAGCTGCTATAACGATAATTTAATGATTATCGTTAATAGTTACAGTAACTATAATAGTTATGCTAACATACATGATATCGATGTTCGACTGCCTATATACTCTATTCTTAGAGGGAATATTAACTATATTTTTTAATTATTTGCAACTAAGCTGGTCCATAGTCGAGACTTTATTTTTTAAATATTTGTTAAACGTAACACGAAACGAAAACACGATTATTCTACATAATATTTTCAATTTTGGGAAACTCAAAATTTAATCCTTATTATATATATTCGTAAAGTATTAAGAAAATGTAGAAATTTAAGAAAGAAAAGTTGCAACGTATACAGAGTGACCCATTTTAACTTCCCCGCTAGATTATCTTGAAAGGAATGCATTTTCTGAAAAAAAGTTTCAGACATAAGTTTTAGTATTTTTCCCGGGCTATTTAATGATGATCTTCATTTGACCTTGAATATGACCTTGAAGGTTATTTCAAGGTCAAATTAAATTTTTTTTTTAAATTGGAACCCCTACTTTTGAACTCGGATTTGAAAAGAGCGGAAAATTTTACGTTAAAAACGATATTTTGTGATTGTTTGCTGGGAGGAATGTACATCCATTAATTGAACATCGATAAAAAAAAAATGGCGCATTCTTGAAGTGATATTTACGATATTGACCGGATCATCTCCATAGATTGAAAAGCGACCGTGAGATCACAATTTGAATATGCAAACTAATGAATTTTTCTGCAATTTTATTACTTTTTTTGTAGGTTTCTGGTCCTGTTGACTTGATTCTTGATGCGCCATCGCCCATGTTTTTCACTGTTTTCTATACAGAAAATAGTTTTTATTTTAATTTTTTTTTTAGCCTTATTGTGATGTCTTTTATACAAACATATTTAAAGTTTTTTTTTTCGGTTGCGTTTTTATCGAATATTTTCTGAAAAATGTTGTTTTACAACTTGCGCGTCTCTAATTTGTCAAAAAGCACTCTTTAGGAGGTGGTTCGTATGTGAAAAAGGATATCGATGCGTAATGCGGCAAGCAATGCACGACTGTGTGTAGGCCAACGACCCGCATGATGCTACTACATAACGCTGATCGCGTCTCACTTATGCGCAACTTCGCGACCCTGACTCCGAGCGAGTTCTTACCAGCACCTGGTGCTTATCTTAATTTTTCACGACTCACACGCGCTTGCACTTGAAGAGTACCTTTCTCTTCCGCTTTTAGTTGGTCTTATTTTTCAATTAATTAATTTCAAGAATTTTGATGGTTTTCGAAATTTTCATTCGAAAGTTGATCCGCGCAATCGCGAAGGCGCGTTTTCTACGCACTTGCCAAAGCATCCCCTTTCTGCTCGACGAGGAAAGTGCAGCTTTTCGATCCAATTGCCACTACGCTGAAGGGCGCAAAGTGGAACTTTTTCGCACGGTGTAAATAGTGCGGGCGTATTTTGTTGTATATATTTTCGAGTATTTTACGGACTGAATGTTTTTTTTTATTTGATGATTTTAGTAACCTAGTGAATAAATAAATAAATAAATAATGAATGAGTAAAATATTATTAAAAATTATTATTATTATTATTATTATTATTATTATTATTATTATTATTACTTTGAGTCTTTATTGGCCAATATATAGGATATTCTTCTGCCATTTTTGATAAAAAAAATTATTTCATTTATTATTTCTTTACTATATATCGTGTTTGAATTTACAAACATGGGTCAAGTGGTCACGTCCATATTGTTTTCGATGCAAAAAATATAAAAAATATAAATTCTCGAACATAATTCGGATTAAGTCTTATCGTGGGGTGCACTGAAAATATTGACTGAAAATCTATATGCTTCTAATATACGTAAATTTATCGTTGCTCTTCATTGTCTACGTTTACGATAGCTCAGATGTTGCGATATTTTGAATTTTTCACTATTGCAATCACTTCAACTGATGAGAATTCATACAGTCCGTTGTAAAAAGATTGTTAGAAGGTTAACAACTTCAAGGATGACTATTTATTTAGCTGTTATCTTTATTTAAGATCGCATATAAGGAGTTTTAAAGGTTGCAATATATATATTTACTTGATCTTAAATTTTTTTTCATACGTAACTTGAATAAAAAAGAAAAAATGTTAAAAATAAAAAAATTGCAAAAACACGAAATCCTCCAAATAAAGAAAAAACAAATGCATACAAAAAGTTATCGTTTTGATAACTCCAAAACGATATTTTCATCCTGTTTGGTTATAATGTTACGTAACCATTCTCCAAAATAGATTCAATTTCAACTGATTACGAACTAATTATATTCTTGTGATTTCTTTATCGCTTGAATGTTGCATAATTTCCATCGAGCCGTAAATGTATCAATACGTGAACGCGTACGAATTCCCGGATGCTCGACGCGTATTCTTTACGTATAACTTATGTACTCTCCGTTCATTCTGTGTGCTAGAACAATGAATTACGTATAACTCGTGATAATCTGTGCTTTTTAAATTTAATTTAAATTTAATAATACCTATATATTAAATAGATTTTGTTGTTGTTATTTCATTAATAAAAAATCAGGAATAAAAACTGGACTTTGCTCAAGTACGAATCATTCCGCGACTTTATATTTTTAAATTTCTTTTAGCGAATATTTTGAAAATGACGATTTTCTATATTTCATTAAGATAATTAATGAGAATATGCACGAAAGTATATTATCTTTTTAAAATTAGAATATAATTGTCACGGTGTAAGAATGAAACCAATTTTTATTTTATATCTTGGAGTAGTCGAAAAAATGGATAATATTCAGAAATAGAGAAATTTCTGTACGTCAATAATTATTTATAATGAAATCAATTATATTTAATATAAACGATTATAATTAATGTAGGATGTTTTAGATACTAGTTATTAATGATAAATTTGAAGGTTATTTGTGTCAATTTAGAAATTATCAAAAAAAAACTGCAATTACCATCAGTCGATAATGGAGGACATATATCTTCAAATTGATAATTGTTACGTTTAAGGTGGTTTTAAAGTAGAACATTTATCGACCGAGCTTTTCAACCATAAACGTATGAATAAAATGGGAATGTAACGTTTTTTCAAAATTTGGGCTTTGGAAGGGTGATTCTACATAATATATACTATCCTTAAAATAAAATCGATGAAACTGGATCAAAATTAAACGAGAATTATCTGAAATAAATTATTTTCTCTTGCCAGCACCAAAAATAATTTATTTCGGATAATTCTCGTTTGATTGTGAACCAATTTCAGCGATATTTTTTTGAAGATTGAAAAAATGTTTCAATCTTTATTTATTTATACTTTTCCTGTTTTGAGGTTAGGTCGGTAACTGCTCTACTTTAGAACCACCTTAAAATACATTACATATAGGAATCCTCTCGTTGAAATCGGACGCAGCGTATAGAGTGTTGAGGCCTCATGTTGAAGATTCAAGATTCATAATCAGCGCAGCGAAAAATAAAGGATATATATATATTCGCTTAAAATATGTCGTAAATGTGCACTACATAATCGACGAATGTGTTTGCATCCAGTGGCTTAAAAGCCTTTCGTACTTCTGATGGACATCGTAATGCTCGTGTATCTGCCATGATCTGCAAAATTCATTCGAGCAATAAATTAAGAAGGGTTAAATCAACTTTTCAAACCGTACATTGTATAAGTACATAGAATACAGTACGGTTAGAAAATCATGTTTTTGTTACCTTTATTGCTATGAATTATTGTCATTGTTATGTATTCGTTAATTAATGTTATTACTATCATTAATATAATAGAAAATATGGTTGAACCAGACGTGGAAACAATTCTTTTTAATTGTCACTGATAGTGTGTCAAGGTACAGAAGCTTTGACACCTGTGCAATTTTAGTTGGGATGTGTCAAGTATTTAACACCAGAATAACACATAGATTCGATTTAATTATTATTTAAATTATTATTATAAATTTTGGATGTATAATGAAAATTAAAAAAAGAAAAAAATAATTATATAAATAAAAATATTTCATGATGCTTATGTTCAGAAAAGAGTATTCGAGAGTACTATCGCCATATCTCTTTTTTAATAAAACTTATTTCTCAACTATTTAATTATATAAGAAGTACCATTTAACAGATGATTAGAAAATAGTTATCAAATTTGAAATAATTATTATTAAATTTAATAATAAACCATATTTTGGCATTTAACAGGATAGAAATGGAAATTTCCGGATATTTATATCGACATCTATTCTCATTTTGCAAGTTCACCACGCAATTCGAGGCACTAAACATGTAAATATCTATTTTTCATTATAGGTCATTCATGCGCTTACAATGCCGCTACGTCTATAAGCACACCATTGTATCATATCTGCAATCTGAAATTAAAGCCATTGAAAAGTGAATTGTTCTAGACGACATTGTTGAGCAGGTTAAGATTAGTACAGTGTTATGATTATCGACGTCATATCAGTAGGAGCATAATTAAAGACAAATTATAATTTCATTGTTTAATTTTAGGAATTGTATATGTCCTAAGAAGAATGTTTAGCTATCTCTTTAAAAGGTCTAAATAATAATGTTGTATTACTATTTATTATTTTATGTTAAATGTGAGTTTATTAAAAAAAAAAAAAAAAAAAAAAAATACGATGAGAAGCTGTTTTCTTAACTGCTTAGCTGGAAACTTATTAAATTTTTGATAACTTTACACATTTCAAATTTAAATTTGGAGCAAATTCCAAAATTTATAAAAGAATCGTATCGAGTGATTAAATGCAATTGCAGTGATTAAAAACTAATGCCATCTTGGAAAAGTATTGTTTAACTGTTTTCTTTTTTTGTTGTAACCTTCAATACTGCAATATCGAAAGTTCTTTTCGTTTCAAGTATTATCGGCAATGTTTGTATTTAGCAAAGTATAGGGCCCAAATAGACCCCACTTGCTTCTGATCACATGTTCCTGGATTAACGGACCATCTTTACTTGTATACACTATATTATATATTAAAGGGGAAAACAGTTAATTGTCAATGGTAATTTAAAGAAAAAGCATGGAACAACAAGAGTCCGAGGTAATGCACAGTTCCGTTTGTGGATATTGTAAACCAGTAAGTACATTTTTTTAGAATGCCTAAAAGTCTCCATTAATCAAACTAATAACATAGAATTGAAATGATCGATTGTTTACTAATAAAAATCATTATTTCTGAGACAATCACTTTGAATTACATACTTGTCATTCGTATTGTGTATATGTTCGACGCAGTCAAAACAATGCTGGATTTCGGATCTGTCGATGCTGTATTAATATGCAGGGTGGACTCGATTAAATATATGGAATTTGAAAAATCTCAATACGTTCCAAGGTACACCGGTCGAAATTTCGAAAATAATTACATTTTGATATCGTATCAACAATGGTTACATATATATATATATTCATACGGTAGACATGTGTGTATATGTATACGCAACATTATCAGATTTGTTTTCATGTATCATCCTACATGAAGTTATCCTGTTTATGTTTACACTGGAGTATAAACGTTTGAAGTGCGTTATAAAGACGTTTCGATTTAAAGAAAAATTTCTCATAAATACATATAACCGTTAAACCCACAATGGTACTTAACGATCGCGATTTTTTTACGCAATCTATATGTATCTTGTGCATACAATCCTTCCTGTCCATGTCCGTATCATTCATTGCGCAACTGTCATTGCGCAAGTTCAACTTGCACGATTTAGTCCATTTTTGCGTTTGCCTTAGATTTTAAATAAGTACTTGTTAACATTTTAATTTTATACATTCCAGTGCATTGTAATTAAACATTTTTAAAGATCGGTCGGGGGGGAGGGGCGTTCATAAAATACGTCTATGTTTGTTGTCTTCGAACACTACATTACTACAGGTGGTGAATTCACAATTAATAAACGTAACTAAAATATTAACGGAGATGTAGGAGTATTGGAAACGTTTCTCTTCGTTGAATGTTCAGAAATTAATAATCGATATTGGCATTGCATAAAGGAAACATTGAAATATCCGACAAAGTGAATAAAACAACGCCATATGCAATTGATGTATTGTCAAAGTTCGGTTTATTATATAGAACATTATACTGTCATGTACAGCTTTTATTATATACATTGTTGTTGGATTCGTTAGGATTTTGCGAATGAAATTAGGATTAATTTAACAAACTTCAGTTATTACCGAATAGAAATAAGTAAAATTATTGATATTGAAAACATCAGCTATATTGCATTACTATATTAGACATATATCAAGTCGTGAATTTTACAAGAAGTGCAGAAAACCCTAAAATATTATTATATATACGAATTAAATTTAAAAAGAATTTAAATGAAAAAACCTTATCATCAAGGAGTCATATAAAAATAATAGAAATGTAAAATAAAAACTATAATCTGTAAAACGCAACAAAAAAATAATTTGTAAAATACAACGAAAAATGAGGGCAAAAATAAGAAATTAATTTTCAAATTTGCAACAAACTGTTGGTAGAATATAACATATGATGATTAAAAGATTTTTTTTTTAATGACTGAGAAATTGTAACAAAACACTGTAAATATTTTTCAATGCTATTATATATAATAGAATTATGATTTCGTTGGGAAAAGTTTATTTATATTTTCATTTTTTACAAATATAAAATTCAGATTTTATACGATTTTTAGTACTTCAAAAACTCAATAATATTTCGATTTCTAATTGCAAAGTTTTAGAAAACTGATGATTGTTATATTTCGTATATTTGTCCGAGTACTTTGATTACTTATTTTCGGTAATTGATGAAAAATTGTTGAAACTACACTAGTATGCAAGTGTTTTTTCTTAAAAATTGTATTAGTTTTTCTACCCCCACTTCTACGCCCTACTCAATCATCGTGCAAATTCGTACTTACGCCACAAGTGTCCGAATGTATATGGTCAATTTAATTCTGTAATATTTTACCCTACTGAAAATTCCCACACGGGATCCCATATATATAGAAATCGTACAGAAAAAATAAACGCTGCGTAAGGGTTATCCTGATGTTAAATACTAGACACATCCGAACAAAAAGTGCACAGGTGTCAAAGCTTCTGTACCTTGACGCACTATCAGTCACATCACGATAAACCAAGGACTCTCAAGTTTATAAAGAATTTTTCACACGTCTGATTCAACCACTTTTTCTTTATATTAATCATATAGTAATAACGTTAATTATATAATTATTTATACTAAGAATAATAATAATTAACGATGACAAAACATAACAATGACAGTAATTCATAGCAATAAAGGCAACAGAAATAAGATTTTCTCACTGTACTGTAATCTGTATATTTATACAATGTACAGTTTGAAAAGTTGATTGAAATTTCTTAATTTATTACTTTAACAAATTTTGCAGGTCATGTCAAATACACAACCATTTCGATGTCCTGCAAAAGTACGAAAGGCTATTAGGTCACTGAATGAAAGCACATTCGTTGATTACGACTCAACAGACGACGGAGAGTATTCAGTAGTGGCATACTCTTCATCCGATGATGAATATCACGGAAGGCCCAAAAGACATAATGAGCTAAAGGTACAAATTTTGAAAAATCATCATAAAATTTAAGAATAATCGTTAAAGCTGTATATTATGTATCAAGGGCGTAATTCTCGATATTCACGGGTGTGAAGTTTGATACACGTGCGAACCGACACATACGATATTTTTTATTACGACCGGCGCGAAGCTCGTTTATTTGCGCCCGTAACTTTCACCCCCGTTGAAAAAAATTGATTCTTAACGCTTTCGTTACAGCTCAGCTTCTGCGAATCATGTACTGAATCCGAGCTAACGGAAACGGAATTATCGGATCGTCTGAAGCTTGAAGTAACTTTGCAGCCAGCGCTCATTGGTCCATCGAATACTTCTGACAATGCATCGCCTTTTCAAACGTGGCAAATGATCGTGACTCCAGAGATTCTCGAAAAAATTGTACGGCACACGAACGAAAACATTCAAAGTTTCCACAATATTAATCCATCCAAAATACATGAGACCTACAGTTTTATAAACATGAATGACCTTTTAGCTGTAATAGGTTTATTGTACATGCGCGGATACCTGTTATCATTGTCGATGTGTGACAGACGTTATTGGTATAATGAATGCCATCGAGTAACGCAGGACATTCCCATATCAGAAGGAAGATTTGAATTTATTTTTAATATGTTGTGTTTTGACGACAAGTCCACCAGGTTTGAAAGACGATTAGGAGATGAATTTGCTCCCATTCGCGAAGTTTGGGACATGTATGTCAACAACTGCAAAAGCAACTACGAACCCTCAAGCGAGTGCGCTGTGGGTGAGAAACTTTTAAATTTAAGTGGAAAATGTGGATATAAATTTCGCGATCGTTCACTCGATGTTAAGATCATCACGTTAAATGACGTAGCGACACATTATATGATAAATGCCGAACTATACATAGATGACATGGATAACGAGCACCAGGAAGATATACAGAAATATCATATTCGTAAACTCACTGAACCCATCCACGGAACCACTCGCTGCGTGACATGTGGTAATACGTACAGTTCCCCGGACCTGTTTCTTGAAATGTTGAAGGTTCATTCGCTAACAATGGTTGGGAAATTAAAAAACAATATCCCGCAAGTAGAAAAAGAATTCAGAATGCCCCAGAATGATGGAGCTACGATACATCGTTTCAACGATTCTCTGACAATGTTGACTTATTCGAGAAGGAGAAGGCATTGCGCTCGTTTCATGTCGTCTCTCCACCACTCTATTGGCACTAATATCGACTCCAAAACTGGGCTACCAGAAATAGTTCAATATTACCTTACTACCATAAGCGCTGCTGACAGTTTCATTGACTTGTGTAATACATACACGACACATATGAAAACCAGTCTATTGGCTACTGGAATGTGGATGGAAATGCTGGATCAAGCTGCGATAAATGCCACGATTCTCTACAACGTAAATCTTAATAATGAATTGAGAGGTCGATCATCATTCCTGGTGGGACTTATATTTTCTCTGCTGAATCCCGCACAGCACTGACCGGTTCGTCAACATAATTTATAAAACGAAGACCATCATTAAACCGTAAGGGTATTGTTGGTACTGTCCGATGTTACTTTTGTCCTAAATCATCCCAAATCAATTGTGTTTCGCGAGAGTTGTCCACTCGCTCTGCACGTGACGAGCACGACTTGATGCAACATCAGTTGCAACGAATGACTGGAACATAATATATGTGTAATATAATATATAGTAATAATATATATTTACGTTTGTATGTAGACATGGGGTAATGTACTTAAAGGTTGAAAATTAAACAATAACTTATTTGTATCAAATGTTTGATATTGAATTTGATTCACTATTCATCATGACATCAAGTGCTTACCAAGAAGTTGCCAATAATTCTGCAAACAATGTCTTATTTACATCTTGTCCGTGAGAGATCATTTATCTATTTCCGCAATCAGACCAAAGATTATGAAATGTGAAATACTTCATTCTCGCTCCGTTTATTCCTTATTTTTTTTTTTTTTTTGTTCTTTTGTCATACAAAGTAGCATACAGATCACGTTTATAAGTTTCTGCATCTTATAGACCGTAATGTTTTTCGCAACTTTCGGGCGCAAAATGTTTTTTTATGCCCTCTAAAATGACATTTTGTCAAGTAGAGGCACTACTTGACTTAAATAATTCCGAACTTTTTATTAATCTATATATATAATGAAGTTTAAACGTAACAATTATTAATTTGAAGGCATATGCCATACTATATATATATATATATATATATATATATCCATCATTAAACCGTATATATATATATATACATATACATTTACGTGATTATAATTAAAAAAGACTAAACATGATCGTTCCTGAATGAAATATTGCTGAAATTTAAATCGACTTACAAAAAGTTGTTGACTTTTGGAACTCTTTTTATAGTTTCGATAAATTAAAAAAAAAAGATAAATAAATATAAAGTTGTTGCTGAATTAAATCTCCGTTCCAAGGGTAATCGCATTATCTTAAACCGCAAATCTCGGTTCGCTCAGATACCCTAAACGCGAGATTTTACGCGTATCCCTTTATCAGTGCTTGATAAGAAATGTCAAGAGATAAACTCGTTACTCAAAGCTTATGACATTTCTTCTCATTCGGTACATTCAACACGGATTTCAAAGGCCTTTTTAAGTGCACTTTACGTGCATTTGATAAGAGGAGGCGTAATTATTTGAAAAAAAAAAGAACCGAAAAGTATAAGATAATCTCTCGTATGGTTGAACTACTCCTTAAACAATGGAGATATTTTAAAAATATTCGTCTTTGTTGTCAAATTTTCTAATTAAAATTGAATTTCTTTTTTCTATACACATACAGGGCCGTCAAACGTTGCTTTGCATTCCAAGGTTTTTCCATTTTGATTCGAACTTCAGCGCCACCTATTACGAGTTGTTCACGTACAATTTTCTTATGACCATACACATACATTTATTGTATGTATCGAAATCGCACTAAAATCGCAGTATATGAGAATATTGTAAATAAATCGACCGCAGCGCCACCTACTGGGTCCAAAATTTACAAACAAAAAAAAAAAAACAAATAAACCAGAATAGCTGAAACCCGTTTTTAATTAAAAATGCTCCAACTTTTTTATATAACGATAAAAATAGGACAGTTTTAAACCATTAAAACTACAAACATTTCGATTTGTGAAAATTTTTGTCCATGAAAAATGTAATTCATTTTTATAATTAATTTTTCCATTGGTTGGTAACCTCAAAGTATTCCGTAATAATGCACAAAAAAGCACATTCACGTATGAAACTATTGATAAATACAAAGTTTCAGGACGAACAGTTATTGCACATGATAAATCGGTTGAAACCGAATGTTAAAGAAGGCCCCCGAATTATACGTAAATGCATGGAACACAGGGGTCAATTTCCTTAGATTTTCAACTGTTTGTATCTCCTTTCAATTTCAATGTATTCAAATAAATATTTTTTTATTTTAAAGAGAATTTATTTCGCTTTTACATAAAAATATGACAATTATGATTAATAATATTCAACTATGAAAAAAAGTATGAAAAACAAATTTTTCATGTCTTCGAAATTCTCGCTTTTTTTGACACTTATATATTACGATTTCTTTTTTAAATGGTGTATTATTTTAACAATGCAGTGTATTCAGTGCATTAACAAAATTTAATTTATGAAAAAAGGGTAACACGTATCGCTGACACCTAGCGACGACAACGTGTACTACTTTTGTTTGGGAAATGTGACTTTTTAACTTGTTCCAACTATATATAAGCGATTTCTTATATTTCGAAGAATATGATTGTACTGAGGTAACGATAAAAAATCGTATGAGGTGACAAGCGACCTATATATAGTCAAGAGTCGATTTTGTTGACCCGACAAAGAAATGAAACTCTGTCTGATTTCTAAAAATCAATTTTATGTAAAACAAGCATCGTGCAATGTACGTCGCATGCAGATAGAACGAATTTAGCTCGTAAAGAATGAAATCGTTATCTCAGTCCGTTTCAGATTTCACTCGTTTTCGAGTGTTGGGCCGCTCCTTTTCACGAAATTTATAGGGAGTGAATTATTAAATTATGCATTATTAAATTACATCTGGCACAATTCCCTATAAGCATTCCCGATTTTCCCCGACGGCACCCTAGGGAGTTTCGTAGAAGGCCTCCTTTGACAACTGACATTTATTATACCTGAAGACCGAAACGTGTGTTCGTTTCTCACGGTATAGCTATATATATATATATAAAACTGGCCGTACAGCCGTATACGAATCGATCGGAGATGAATGGACTCGGACAGTACCGCGGTTTCTTGGCAGAGGCGACTCTACCAATAGAAATGTGTATATCCGACGACCTCTCGCGGAATGATTGCACGATAAGTACCGCAAGGCCGTGTAACGAGCAGTCTGCCAAGGTTTCGTTTAGCGCGAGGATATATAGTATATATAGTAGCCTCGTTTGGTAAAAACGGCTGACAGGTGTTGTTCAATGGGGGTCGTTGTAGATTTTTCTTTTCTTTTTTTTCATTTTTTTTTCAGGAAAGAATGAGCGAGTGATTGACACGTCTGGCACGACAAGTCATGCAGCTTTTGAGCGAAATACTTTGCCTGGAGACGGCGGTATATGGGGTTCAACGTATGAATCGTTTTTTAATTTATAGTGCCTGCAATCGGCATTCCGATTGAAAAGGGAATGTTTCAATCGAGGAGAATTTTGTCGGGTATACATATTATATACAATTATACGCAAAATTGTCTAAAGGATAAAATTACGTAAAATTGGAAGGTGGAATAATTCACAATCAATTATAAAACAGTATTTAGTGTCAATTAACGTGTGTGATTATTTATTATACTAATTAATTTCATTTTTTAATTTAATTTCTTGTTCTCTCGAATATTTTGAACTTTTGTTCATTACTACGAACCAAACTTTAAGAGGATATAGAAAGTTCGACTAAATATTATTTTTTGTTTTAAATTGGTACCACATAATGACGGTACCCACATCAATTATCTATATATGTACTATTTTAATTGATTAAATTAAACTGACTCGTGCAGTAAATTACATTTCCCGCACTCGTATCGAAATATGTTTTTTTTTTTATTAGTATGCGGGAACTTGTATTTCCCACACTGCTTAATTTTGGTGCTGGAAATTTTCTATCGAAAACAATGTCGGAAATACGACTTTATTGCATACTCTTATATAGTACATGTTATACGTGCGAGAAATACAATTTCTCGCACGATTATAACGAGTGAAATTTTTTCAACTTCAAATGCAGTCAAGGCACAAAATAAAATTCATTTGGGAGATAGGGCGGAAAGTATACATTTATAACTTACGTATGCAGAGATTTTTTCAAAATTTTCTACCGAATCAACAATATTTATTGCTTTGATTCCAATTGCAAACACATTTTTAAGATCATAATTGTTAGTTTTTTTTTTTTTGTCAAAAACCACTTTATACTTTGTAAAATCTTGGAAAAGAAATGTTACTATTATGACGATATTAAAATCTAAACAACACACTGAAAGAAAAATTTGTTATTTTCAAGTAAATATTTACTTGAATAGAGTAGCAAGTAAATATTTACTTGAAATAAGAAAATGTTTCCTTCCCAGCAAACAATCACAGAAGTTATATCACAGTTATGTAACAGTTACATTAAAATGTCAAAATTGTCACAGTTACATAACAGTGATTGTGACGTAATTGCTATGTAACTATTACGTCACAATCACTGTTATGTAACTGTGACAATTTTGAGGCGA